>CAUYQV010184606.1:0-20587 GCA_963574575.1 Galagoides demidoff
GGTCTGGGCCTGTTAAACAACAATGACAACTGCAACCAAAAGAAAAATAGCCAGGCATTGTAGGGGGCACCTATAGTCCTAGCTACTCGGGAGGCTGAGGCAAGAGAATCACTTAGGCCCAAGAGTTGGAGGTTGCTATGAGCTGTGATGCAATGGCACTGTACCGAGGGTGACAAAGTGAGACTCTGTCTCTTAAAAAAACAAACAAAAAAAATTACATACCATGATCAGGTTGGTTTTATTCCAAGGTTACAGGGTCAGTTCAACATTAGCAAATCTATAAATATAGTACATCACATCAATAAAATAAAAAACAAAGACCATATGATTCTCTCAATTGACACAGGAAAAGCCTTTGATTGTACCCAGCATCCTTTCATGATCAGAACACTTAAGAAAACTGGCATAGAAGGGACATTTCTTATACTGATAGAGGCCATCTACAGCAAACCCACAGCCAATATCATGTTGAATGGTGAAAAATTGAAAACATTTACATTCAGATCAGGAACAAGGATGCCTACTGTCTCCACTGCTATTCAACATAGTATTGGAAGTCTTACCCATCACAATCAGGCAAGAAGGTGAACAAGGGTATCCAAATAGGGTCAGAGGAGATCAAACTCTCACTCTTCATTGATAATATGACCCTATACCTGGAAAATCCCAGGTACTCAACTTCCAAACTCTTAGAAGTGATCAAGGAATACAGCAGCGTCTCAGGATACAAAATCAATACTTCCAAGTCAGAGGCTTTTATGTATGTCAACAATAGTCAAGCCGAAAATACAGTCAAGGAGTCTATTCCTTTTACAATATTGCCAAAGAATATGAAATATCTGGGAATTTACCTAACAAAGGACATGAAAGATCTCTATAAAGAGAACTATGAAACTCTGAGAAAAGAAATAGCTGAAGATGTTAACAAATGGAAAAACATACCACACTCATGGATGGGAAGAACCAACATTGTTAAAATGTATATACCTCCCAAGGCAATGTAGAGACTTAATACAATGCCTATTAAAGCACCACTGTCATACTTTAAAGAACTTGAAAAAATAGTACTCTGTTTTATATGGAATCAGAAAAAACCTTGAATAACCAAGACATTATTCAGAAATAACAACAAATCAGGAGGTATCACATTACCAGACTTCAGGCTACACTATAAATAAATCTTTAGTGATCCAAACAGCATGGTACCGACACAAAACCAGAGCGGTAGATTTATGGAACAGAATAGAGAATCAGGAGATGAACCCAGCTACTTATCGTCATTTGATCTTCAAAAAGCCTATCAAAAATATTCAGTGGGGGAAAGACTCCCTATTTAACAAATGGTGCTGGGTGAACTGGTTGGCAACCTGTAGAAGACTGAAATTGAACCCCCACCATTCACCATCAACAAAAATTGATTCTCACTAGATAAAAGATTTAAACTTAAGACATAAACCTACAAAAATACTAGAAGAGAGTGAATGAAAAACACTTGAAGAAATTGGCCTGGGAGAATATTTTATGAGGAGGACCCCGCTGGGCATTTGAAGCAACACCAAAAATACATTAGTGGGATCTGATCAAACTAAAAAGCTTTTGCACAGACAAGAGCACAGTAAGTAAAGCAAACAGACAACCTTCAGAATGGGAGAAGGTTTTTGCTGGTTATGCTTCCAACTAAGGTCTGATAACTAGACTCTACAGAGAACTCAAACTAATCAATAAGAAAAGAATAAATAACCCCATTTCTATGTGGGCAAGAGACTTGAACGAAACTTCTCTGATGAAGACAGGTGCAGGGTCTACAGACACATGAAAAAATGCTCATCATCCTTAATCATCAAAGAAATGTAAATGAAAACCACTTTGAGATATCATCTAACTCCAGTAAGATTAGCCCACATCACAAAATCCCAAACTACAGATGTTGGCGTGGATGCGGAGAGAAGGGAACACTTCTACACTGCTGGTGGGAATGCAAGCTAATATGACCTTTTTGGAAAAAAGTTTGGAGAACACTCAAGGAACTAAAAGTAAACCTACCATTTGATCCTGCAATTCCTCTACAAGGTATATACTCAAAAAGTATTTTACAACAAAGACATTTCCACCAGAATGTTTATTGCAGCCCAATTCATAATAGCCAAGACATGGAAACAGCCCAGGTACCCATCGACCCATGAATAGATTAACAAATTATGGTATATGTACACCATGGCATACTATGGAGCCATAAAAAAGATGGAGACTTCACATCTTTTATATTTACCTGGATGGAGCTGGAACATATTCTTCTTAGTAAAGTATCTCAAGAATGGGAAAAAAAGTATCCAATGTACTCAATATTACTATGAAATTAATATAATCACCTACACACTCATATGAATGGCGAAACATAACTATAGTCCAGAAAGTAGAAGGGAAGAGGAGATAGAAGGGAGGGGAGGGGGGATATGGGAGGAGGGAAGGTACTTGGGGGGAACCTCACCTAATGTCCATGATGCAATGGTACATTTCAAAACTATTAAGAAATGAGTATAATTGTAATGGATGTTACTTAGTTCAATGTAAACATTTCACATGGTATATTGAAGCAGTACCCGAACCCCATAAATGCATCAATATACAAAGTTAGATTTAGTAAAAAATAATAATAATAATACTAAAAAGAATTCTAATTTTATCTTGGGAAAGTAGAAAATGAGTGAAGGTCTCTGTTTCCTGGAACAAAGTGATCAGATCAGTGATTTAGAGGGACATTCAGACTGTAAAGAATGTAGGAAAGGATTTGGAAAGAACTGCCCCTCTAGAAGTGCAGGGAGCCAGTATCCACAATCCAGGGGTGGGGCAGTGTGGGAAGGCAGGCAGTGGATGAAGCAGTCAAAGGACAGAAAGAAAAGGGCACTTCCACAAAACCCGGGACAGAAGCAAGAGAGCTTGCTAAGTGACAAAGAAATAGAACAAATTAGATCAGAGGCCTAAAACTTAGATAAACAGCACCTTTAAAAGCAATGGATTTTTATTACTCATTCAAATCATGTCATAGCAAGGTTTTGTAATGAATTATTCAGAAAAGAATGAAGTATTTTCATTCTTTTAATAATAAAAATCCAGGCCAGGTGCAGTGGCTCATACCTGTAATCCTAGCACTCTGGGAGACTGAGAAGGATGGATTGCCCTGAGCTCAGAAGTTTGAGACCAGCCTGAGCCAGAGACTCCGTCTCTTCCAAAAAAAAAAAAAGCCAGGCATTGTGGCAGGGACCTGTAGTCTCAGCTACTTGGGCAGCTGAGGCAAGAGAATCACTTAAGCCCAAGAGTTGGAGGTTGCTATGAGCTATGATGCCACAGCACTCTACCAAGGGCCACAAAGTGAAATGCTGTAGCAATTAAAAAAAAATAAACAAATAAAGTAAATAAATAAATAAAACTAATAATGAAAATCCACCTGTAATCCTAGCACACTGAGAGGCCAAGGCAGGTGGATTGCTTGAGCTCAGGAGTTCAAGACCAGTCTGAGCTACAGTGAGACCCCATAGCTGTGTGTTGTGGCAGGAGTCTGTAGTCCTAGCTACTTGAGAGGCTGAGGCAAGAGAATCACATGAGCCCAAGAGTTTGAGGTTGCCGTGAGCTGTAATGCCACCGCACTCTATCCAGGGCAAAAAAGTAAGACTCTGTCACACACACAAAAATAAATAATGATAATAAAAATCATAGGCACACAAAGGAAATTTTCTTACTAAAAATTAGTGGCAGGAGTCTGTAGTCCCAGCTACTTGAGAGGCTGAGGCAAGAGAATCACATGAGCCCAAGAGTTTGAGGTTGCCATGAGCTGTGATGCCACCGCACTCTATCCAGCACAGGCTCCTACTGTGCTGTTCTGAAATGGGAAGCTTCCAACTCTCCCAAGGTCTATTAAAAAGGGAGGGAGTACCCCCACGGTCAGGCAGAGAGAAGGCCTGCCAGCCAGTACAGAACCAAGAAAAGGAAACCTGCACAAACCAACCAGGAGTGTAGGGTCACTCATATCACATATTCCTTTTTCCCACTTATTAATGTTTAGACAACAAACTTTATGAATTAAGTAACTGGCAGGGCAACCTCTTGATCATTTACCACTAAACTTTTTAATTACTGCCCATCTTTCAAAATATTACTAAATTAAGCACCCAAAATTGAACTGACTTAGTCAAAAATTCTAAGGCCAGACTTTGATTACACCGGACCTGTGATAAAATACCTCTTCCTTCAGGAGGATTTCATCTCCGGCCTCCAAGACTTCCCAGATGAATTATAAATAGAGGAGACAGGGCCACGCTTGAAGATACAAACACAGGTGGTTTGTCTTCCATTTTTAGTAAGATGGACATTAAATAGAGCCACTTAGGTCCTGGAAATTTTAATTAATCCTGAAACAGTCCATTCTCATTTATCCCACCTTGCAACCAACAAGATGTTTTCAAGAACACTGGGTTCAATCAGGGGAGCAGACTGTGACAACAAGCTGCTTTCTGCCCTGGGGCCTGCTAGGGTTTCCCCTACTACTGTGATTAATAAATTGAACCGGTGGCAAAAGGAAGAATTAAGAGGAAAACAAATCATCACTGTGCACACTCTGCTGATTTTATTTCACTGGGTGCTCAGATGTAATTTTCGCTATTTTAAACAGAGCAAAACTTCCTTGGAGACCACTAAGATGTCTAAGAACCGAGAGGAAGTAGACAAATAAATACAGAGATGGAAATCTCTTCAGCTCCTTAGGTGAAAACGAGAGACAATTTACAAACATTATACACCATCCAATAGCAAATCACCTACACTTCTTGCTAATACTCAGTTGATGAATTTGGAGTCCAGCACACAGAGCAGAGAAATAAGCATCCCTCAGAGCCTGCGGGCTCACAGAAATCTTAGGTCCAGAGATGTGACCCTCTTCCAGCCAAGCACATAGGATCTCAGAGGAAGTACTTTTCAGACAACTGCATCTTATTCCTTTTGCTATCATCTTCTTTTCTAATTTCTTCTTCCCTTAGGTCACCTCAACTTTTAGGGGGGAGGGAGGGAGAAAGCACCTGTGCATGCTGCACATATAGATTGACAGAGAAAGACAGTAGCAACTAAGACAGTGGGTGGGTCTGAGCTGCATTCCACCAGCGGAGCTGCAGAAGTAAAATAACTGGCTGAGTCTGTGTTTGACATCTTGTCACTCTCTGACCCACATATTCATGTTTTCCAAAGCCCTAATCATACTGTGCCACAGACCTGCCTTCCCCAGATATTCTTCTACGCTCTAGACCACATTGCAAAATTCAGCCTGCTGACATTGTTTTATGTCTGAATCAACTGTCACATGCAATCCAGATTTCTACCTCTCGGGCAGCACCTGTGGCTCAAAGGAGTAGGGTGCCAGCCCCATATGCCAGAGGTGGAAGGTTCAAACCCAGCCCTACCCAAAAACCGCACCAAAAAAAAAAAAAAAAGTGAGAGCTTTCTTCAAAGGGCTAACCTTATTTCACGAGCTTCTCTTAAACACTTAGCACACAAATAATCTGCTAATTCATTCTCTGACATAGTTCAGAGGTCTCTATAAACAGATTTCTACCTTCTCTTGAAAAATCTGAGAATAATTCTTCATTCCCAAATGGCAAGATTGGGGAGCTGAGAGATGTACCGTGTTTGGTCAGGGCAGATGCCAGCCCTACTATACCTGCATCATTTCTTTCACCTGCTCTTTCTTTTATGACTCTCTTCCAGTTCTTTCCTCTGCCCACCGTTAAAACTTACATGCCCTGCCAACCCAGTGAGGCTGGAGATCTCTACTCATTGACTAGTTCAACTAATGTTAAACTAGTTAATCCTAAACAATTTAATGTGAAGGAACAGGTTAACTCCTTAGTTTAAGCCCTGGGAAGAGGAAAAAAAAGTTGCCAAAGGTTAAGAATGAGAGACAACTTGCTTCCTGATCACTCCTCTCCCAGACCCTGCAGAGGCTCAGGACATACCCTGTAGATTTCCTCGAGCAGCAGCCTGGCACAGTTCCTGCCAAGGTCCTCTGGAAGCACTGCTGTTCCCTGGCCCTGGGGGTTGGAGGCCAGCTCAGCACTGAGGAAGGTGCCATTGGTGGTCTCAGCAACCAGTGACAACCCAAAGCCTGGAGACCTGGGAATGCAAAGCAAAAAGACGCTGAGCAGATTAATGAAATGGGGTTCATATTCACCAGCAAAGAGCAAAGCAAAGACACACACTTTTTTGACAGCACTATGTTCTAAAGGTTCCTTCTGGCTGAACCTCATAGCATTGCGATTAGCTTACACTGCAGATACACTTAATGAAGGCCTTAGTGAGGGCACATAGGCATGAACAAGAGAGATATGAGTTCAAATTGCTTTCCCTCTTAGCCGTCTTTCCCCTACTGCCTACACTGTAAAAGGTCATACTGTGAGAATTTTAACAATCAATAATATAACATAACATGAAAAATGGCTAACATATATTGAGCACCTACTTCCTGCCAATTCCTGAGCTAGGGACTTTGCAAATAGTATGTGTGATACTATAGCTCTGCAGACTAGACATCACTGTCTCTATTTGACAAATGAGGGAATGAAGCAACCTGCACCAGGTCCGCACAGCTAGAAATTGAGCTTCAGATTTTTTAGGTCCCAAACCCCACCCCAGTTCCCCAACACACCACTACCTCAACCCTCAGCTGGGCACCAACTCAAAGGTACAAGAGGCCTGGAAACCACCTGACCAAAACTTCCTGAGAAACATCAGGCTTCCTTCTACCCCCCCAATAAGGAAAAACACCACACAGGCCAGAAAGGGAGGGACTAGAAAGGGCATATCTTCATGTTTTTGTCTTCAAGGAACATCTCCAGACTTAGAGTACAATTATATAATTGATGAATTGGCACCATATTCTCTCCTACTGTGTTTCTAACACCCAACAGCCGGAACCTAACACCCTTCTTGTCCAGGACCATCACTGACACATTTGTTCATACAGCCAGCACACGCCTGGGGGACGCTTCGTGAACAAGGGGCACCACGGTAAACACCAGAGCTCCCGATCTCAGAGTCTGGTGACAACAGAAAATCAGTCCACAAACAATAAAACACAAGCACTTCTCCATAAAATTTCAAACTTTTACACCTCAAATCTACTTTGCCCAATGGCTTTTAAGTGAAAATGTCATCACATACATGTCTATATGTTTAACATTTTCACAATTAAAGAAAGTGGTTTTAATTGCTCCCATAATTTTCTGGTTTCTGAATATACAAGGAAAGCCTAAAGAAGGAATTTTTAGTTCATAATCATCATTTTTTTTCCATTTTGGTTTTCTTTTATTTTCCTTATTTAAGTGTTTTCTAATTTTTAAACTTTTAATTTTAGTTTTTATTTAGTATTCTTACTTTTTAGCAAAGCAAAGGCTTTAATTAAGCCAAATTCAAATCTGCAATAACAATTTTCTCTGAATCTAAGTGTCTTGTTTCCATGGATGGAGAGAAATGATGATATTCACTTAGATGACAAAGAATTTTTAACCCTATCCTGTTATTTACTCAGTGTGGAAGAGGTTGTTCACTTTAATCTTTCGTTGGAACAAAGCATAGATGGAATTTAAAGTTTGGAGCACTGTTCATTAATATTAATTCCCAGAGGCTAGGCACAGGACCCTCAGCTTCTAGCACTAGCCACTTTCCATGCAACAGGCACTCAGAAAATGCCAACAGGAGTAAATCAGAAGAAAATTAATTCTGAAATTATTCTTCCTCTGGCTGCCCAAGCTCTGAGCTGGCAGTTTCAACCTCAACTAGAACAGACATATGAAAAAGGCTACAGTAGCTGCAGAAGTAGACTCCAAAAACGCAGACTTACTTCCCGGAGTTGACGCCCTTCATGTGGTCTGTGTAAATATAGATGTCAGGTATGAACTTGTTGAGGAGGCTCCTTGCAGAGTCCACAATCCGGTTCGCCATCTGAGGTGACACACGCACAGAGTACCTGCAACCTAGAGTTAAGGATGTCATTCTGCTTGGACTTCAGGACAGAAAAGTCACTTACAAAGCTGGCAAACATTTGTGGAACTCTACTAACACACTGGGACTGCAATTGTATTTAATTATTTAACTTTACACTACTATAATTCAATTTCTTCATTATAATTATATAAGGCTTACATGGTCATGGTGAAAAAAATCCAAACAATACAGAGAGTAGGAAGTATAAAAAGTAAGAGTTCCTCAACCCTGCCCACCCCCCAGAACCTAAGGCCAGAACCGACACCACACTGGGGCTAGCCTGAGTCAGTGCCAATGCACACCCCTCCCCACATGTTAATGAAAAAATAAGTATGTAGTGTGTACTTACAATGTGCAATGTACAGTCAAGGGCTGGTTGTACATGTGGAACTAAAGACATGCAAAAGTAAGAACATGTGATCCTCCCACTACCCTGATACAAACCACACGGCAAGTCCAAAACCAGGTATGCACGATCTGCATGTTCCAGCCCCACTGTTCAAAAATTACTGTCAATACAAATTTAATTTTCAATTGAGCTATAGAAACAAAAATGCTCAGAGACCATGCAAGGAACCTGACCCGTCCTACACGCTCCACTAAAAGATCAATCTTATGCTGGCGAGTCTCCCAGACCCTGCTGTCAGAGCTGCAGCCTGCTCAGTGCAGCCATCCCCAACTCAGCACCATGTACCCTCCACCATCCTAATTGTTCAGACTTCTCAACCTAAGCTGCCCTCCCCCTCTCTTCCAGTCTCAAGTTCCCTCTGTCTCCTGAAAACCCAGTCGGCACCCAACTGCGGTCTCCACTGAACTTACCATACACCTCTCTTCACAGATATACTTTGTGTTCTTCCTCAAGACCACACACTCCATCAGGGCAGGGGCTTTACTTCTGTATCCCTCACAAGCTCTAATACACTACTTTTGTACTCAGAAATGCTCAATAAATATTTGACTTGACTCAAAGGACAAACTTGAAATGAGGAAAGAGCAAAGGATTTTTCAATACACAGAGCCCGTTACATCACTGCCTCTTTGGTCCAGAACGTACTTTTGACCACAGACAGCTTAGACAAACAGTCCCAGGTCTCACCCTTTGGACCAAGTGGTTGCCCACTCTGAGGCTGCCCACTCTGCCTGGGACAGCACAGGAGAAGCCACTATTCGAACATATAACCCCACAGCGTTCATGGCTCCTGAAGTTCTTTCACCTACATTATCACTTTATTTTGTGCTCACAGCAACCCTGTGGCAAGGGCCATAATTCCTAGTTCTAGAGGATTACGTGAAGGACAACTAAGACTCAAAAACTGAGATACTTGCTCAAATTTAAACAGATCTGACTCCCCAAAAACATCTTCCTCCCACACCTCGCCAGAGTTAGGGAATCAGGAGGGTAACAGGAACAATTCAGGGCCAATGGAAACCTGTGCTATTATAGAATTCAGGCAGTAAAGTGGAGAAGAAGGCAAAGGAGCTTTAAAGTAGATACACGGAGTAACTTCGAGCCCTCTGGCTTGGCATGGAGGCCCTACTAAGGGATGGCTAAGAACCTAAGTTTCAGAATCAGACGGTGTTCAGGTTCCAGCTCCAGCAAACTGCATCATTCTGAGTCAATTGTGCTAGCTTCCCGATGCCTTTACTTCCTAATCAGTAAAATGATCATAACAGTCCTCCCCACGCTTGGAGGTACAAACAAAATAGTAATTAATAGTAATGCACAGTGCTTGCTGTGTGGTAGGAGCCCAGCAAATGTCACCTGTTGCTTTTCTTATTATTAGTCCAAGATTCGAATCCCAAAGCAACAGTTCCTATCCTTTCAGGAATCAGCCCTCTGAGAATCTTTTGAAAGCTATGGACTCTCTCCTAAGAAACATATGCACACTCACAATTTTGCAGAAAATCACAGGGAGTTGTGAACCTCCTAAAGCCAATTTATGAATCAATACCCAAGAGACAAGTTCATGGCTACAGTCCATATGGGACTCTCACCCTTTCACCCACCCTGTGTTCCAGGTGAGAGCTAAAAGAGGTGCATGAGTTTATGTGTGTGGTAGTGGTGGTGAGTGGGGTAAAGGGTGGGAGTTAATTCTCCAAGTACTTCCCTATAGTCAAGAAAAGGTAACCAGACCACCCCGCAAATTCCAACTCACCACCCCCCAGCTTCTTCACCTAACTCTAGGTACCAAACCATAAGCAACAGGACAGCACCGTAAAACTAAACAGAGTGTTCCTTTCTCTGTTGCCTACATCAGGCAGTGGGGAGAATCTGCATGGGTGGCATTAAATAAAAAGTAACTACTGTCTAGTCACAGCTACTGGCAGGAACCCACACCTGCTCCCTTCCAGACCCTGGCCAATAGATCCTCATGTAGAACGCAAGAGGAAAAAGATGTGCCTTAGGGAGTAACTCAGTTAAAACCACAAATGCACACAAGAGCGGAGCCAGTTCTCCTGGCTTGAGCCCTCCTAGGGAGGGGCCTAAGCTCAGTCCAGGAGTCAGCTATCCTTGCATGTAAAAAACCACAAGCCAACTAAAGCTTTTTCCAAAGGCAGCATTTTTTCCCCAGGTCTCAAAACTGGCAAAGAAGGTGATCTCTAGTCAAACCCACATTCCTCTGAGGTGTTTGTAAAAGGGGTACCTCTGCAGACCAGTGGCTGGAATGTTTGGTTCACTGACAGGGAACTGAGCAAGGGAACAGTGTCACTTTTCCAGGGGAGCAAAGAGGAAGCCTCTATAAGTCAGAGATGCATCAGGGATGATTTAGGTGTCCTGTCCCTTGCCTCAAGGAAGGGAGGAACTTGGGGCCTCACAAGTATCTGCCTGACTCAGGTTCTATTCAGGAAAGGTTCACACAACATGAGCGAGAGAAACCAGGAAGGAACAAAGTTACACCCAGAGTGCCTGGGCACGAGAGCTCTTTTAGCTTTCATGCTCTCGGGAAAACTCGGAGCCTTCTCCATTCGCCAGCATCCTGGTGAAAGCAGGAAGTCAAGGGATTGGAAATCTTAAGGGGCTTAAAGATCAGTTCTAGTGGAAGTAGATTTGTGTGGTATATAGGAAGTGAGATTGTATTTTGGAAATTCTGTTTTGAGATTCCAGATATTAGAAATGGTAAAATCCTAGGTGCTGACATGATCCTGGTGTAGACAAGTATTGGAGGCTAGGGAACTGGAAGGGGACCGCCTTCTGAAAGTGTGACAAGGGAGGCAGACCAGGATGCCTGCTTTTTGGGGTTGGGGGGTGGATGCCTAAAGTCAGTTTTTTGGGTTTTTTTTTCCAGGAGGTCTGGGATGGCGGTACTTGGAGGAAAAGAAGCGTAGTATAGTGTAGACTTGTCAGAGACCTTGATTAGTTTGAACAATAAGTGGTGAAGGATATGGAATGTGTGGGCTGCACAGCCACAGATGGAGAAAGTAAAAGTAACTGAGATAAAGGATCAAACTTGGAGGTCTGCCTGAAGTCTTTGTAGGGATTATAAGAGCATAGGAGTATTAAAATTTGCCTGGATTATGGTCTATTCTCTGCATTGCTACCCAGGGGCCCACCTAAGGGCCAAGCCTCATGTATACCAGCAGAGAGCTGGGCAGAAAGAGAAACTGTTCCCATCCTATCCAGCTTGATACTCTGCACTATTGGTGAGAATGCAAACTAATACATTCCTCTTGGGAGAGATGTTTGGAGATCACTTAGGGATCTAAAAATAGACCTGCCATTAGATCCTGCAATTCCTCTACTAGGTATATATCCAGAAGACCAAAAATCACTTTATAACAAAGATATGTGCACCAGAATATTTACTGCAGCCCAATTCATAATTGCTGAGTCATGGAAGAAGCCTATGTGCCCATTGACCCATGAATGGATTAGTAAATTATGGTATGTTTACACCATGGAATATTATGCAGCCTTAAAAAAGATGGAGACTTTACCTCTTTCATGTTTACATGGATGGAGCTGGAACATATTTGTCTTAGAAAGTATCTCAAGAATGGAAGAAAATGGCTCAGTACCCGTGGCTCAAGCGGCTAAGGCGTTAGCCACATACACCTGAGCTGGCAGGTTTGAATCCAGCCCAGCTGGCCAAACAACGATGACGGCTGCAACTAAAAAATAGCCAGACATTGTAATGGACACCTGTAATCCCAGCTACTAGGGAGGCGGAGGCAGGAGAATCGCTTGAGTCCAGTAGTTGGAGGTTGTTGTCACTCTACCCAGGGTGATAGCTTGAGGCTCTGTTTCCCCCCCCCCCCCAAAAAAAGGAAGAAAAAGTTTCCAATGTACTCATCCCTACTAGGAAACCAATTTATAAGCACCCACACTTCCATATGAAAGCTATAACACAACTACAGCCCAAGACGAAGGGGAAAGAGGAGTGGAAAGGGAGGGGAGGGGAGGGGAGGGGAGAGTATGTGTGGAGGGAGGGTGATTGGCAGGATCACACCTATGGTGCAATTTATAAGGGTACATATTAAGACTACTAAGTGTAGAATATAAACGACTTAACACAATAAGTAAGAAAATACAATGAAGGCTATGTTAACCAGTCTGATGAAAGTATTTCAAATTGTATATAAAACCAGCACATTGTACCCCATAATTGCATTAATGTACACAGCTGTGATTTAACTTAAAAAAAAAAAAAAAAGAATTTACTCTCAACTAAGAATAAAAAGAACAGCAGCTACTTGAACCCAATGCTCACTCACACACCAGTGTCTCCTACTATACAACTACCACCTCACTTCATTTAACTCTACACCCCTCAACAGAGTATAACAGGCCCAGTGACACCTGAGGCAACCAATGCATGGGGCCAAAATGTTTCCAGAGGGAGTGGCAGAGCCAGTATCAGAACCCATGTCCATCTGACCTCAGTACCTGGCCTTTCAATTACCATGTTACCTTGCTCCACCTGCCTCCCTCTCCTACTTAAATCTACTTCAAACGACCTACAAAAACACTCAAATCATTACTATTTTTAAATGGGAGGGAGTCTTCCCTACTCTCTCTTCATCAAGTTTCCACCTCATCTTTCTTTGTGCCTCTCTTTCCATCAAGATTCTGGAAAGAGTGGCCCCCACTCATCACCATCTCCCTCCCCTTCACTCCACAACCCTGAACTAGTCACCAGGCTTGGTCTCCACCAGTGTGAGGAAAGAGCTATGAGGGCATCAGCAGCAGCCTGATGCTCAGCTCCACAGCTTCTCCCACCCTGGTGCTCACTCCTCAGGCCCTGGTAGGTGCTGACCTGGGAAGCTGAGTTTTCTTTATTCTCTCCCCTACTCTCTGACATCTCACCTTACTTTGCTCTGGTTTTCGCGTTTTGGTGGCCTCTCAGGGTTCGACCTCCTCTCTTTGCACTCTTCCTGAAGCTAATTCCAGTTACCTTCAGCTCTTCACTGGCTCCTGCCTGCCTTTATGCCCTGTTTTCTACTATCAAATACCACCAACTGACCTGAATTCTAGCCACACAGCATTACAGAACTCCCCAGAGCCACTGTGCACTGTCACCTCTGCACAGGCCTGTGTTTCTGCCTGAAGCACCCCTCCTTTCTTGCTTCTCTTCACAAGCATCACAAACCTCTCTGCTTCATGGCGCCTTTCTATAGGAAAAAGCAGGTGCTAAATGCCTGGGCTCCAGAGTCAGAGACAGAATTCAAATCTCAGCTCTACCACCATTAGCAGTTAAACTCCTAATGCCTCAGTTTCCCTATGTGTAAAATAGGATGAAAGTGAACTCAGAGAGTCATTCTGAAGCTTAAACATAAGGAATGTGCAAAGTGATTACTGAAGTAAATGCAGAGCAAACGCTTCATTATTATTATCCTAGCACTTCCACATCCTCCAGATAAAATTGGCCACTCTCCACTCTTAGGCCTCCCAACCCATGGCAACATTTTGTAAGCTGTATCAGAACTATGTATTTGCATTATTAGCTTCCTTCATTGGAAGATGAACTCTTCTGAAGCAGGGAATGTAGAATGTAGTAGATTCGTGGCCCCCAAGCCAAAGCCCAGGGGAGCCACTGCTTAAGTATTAACTGAAAAAAAAAAAAAAAAAGAATGACTCAATCAATCTAGTCATGTCATGATGAGGCAGATAAGAAACAAACATCATACCTCACCCCCAAATTACAATTTCACTGTTAGGGCATTTCCAAGATTACAGTTTAAAATGTGAATAACCTTGGGAAGAAGTGGTCAGTCACTCTTATCTTAAGCAAGAAAAAAATAAATAATCTAACCCAAATGTGAAGGATACGCCATTCCTCTGATACGTTTGATTTTTCCTGGATCTGTGAGCTGTACGGGCTTCAGGACCTTCCGTACAGGACAGGAAAAAATCACTTCACCTCCTCCTCCAGGAGGCATTCCCCGCCGTATAATCTGTATGTGGGGTGAGAAAGACAAGGCTAAGACTCAGCTAACCAGTGGGTTACCCTGACACCCAACACAGGGAGGATTACACCAACAGGCTCTTCCTTACAAGGCAGATAGCTCTTTCATATTCAACTTGTCAACCCCTTCAAGACCAACAGCACCTTCTGTTAGCAACAAGAGGGCATGTGCTCTGCAGTGTGTCCAAGCCAAGGTCAAAGCAGATGACCCATGTGGCTCTGCCTCTCAACCTGTAACCTGAGCAGATCACTTCACCACCAGGGCCTATTTCAACCTCCTCAAAATGAGAAACAGGCCTCGTTCATTAGCTGCTAACTTCTTAGCCATCAAATACCCCCGGCTCCTTCCATGCAAATAACTGATCTATCAAACTCTACATCATTCAATAAAAATGAAGTCATTTCCCCTATTTAAAAGCACCAATTTAAAAGTCCCAGATGCTAAATAAACAGCTTACCATACTAGATTGGTACAATTTCTTTTAATAACAAACAGATGCTTAAATTATGTCTACTAGGTTCTGGAAATAAATGCTGAAAAATCTCAAGAGCACCCACATTGGGAGCCCCTAACCATAAATCATATCTAGGATCATTTAGATCAGCAAGGTAATACACTCAAATCCTAACTCCACTACTAAGTAGCTGAGTGACACAGACAGACAAAGAGCGAGAAGAAATGGAGTGAATATATGTAAAATGCTTACAAGAGCACCAGTCACAAAGTAAGTACAACAGAATCGTTGGCTACTACTGTCAGAACTAAAGAGTCCCTTTCAATTCAAGGTCTGTAGTGTTTGGTTCATGAGCCCGTGGGTCTTCTAATAAATGGCGACTTTTTTTTTTTTTTTTGAGACAGAATCTCACTCTGTTTCCTGGGTGGAGTGCTGTGGGAACATCATAGTTCACAGCAACCTCATTCCCTGGGATTTAAGCAATTCTCTTGCCTCAGCCTCCTGAGAAGGTGGGACTACAAGTGCCCTCCACCAACCCCAGCTAATTTTTCCTATTTTTAGTAGAGACAGGGTCTTACTCTTGTTCAGGCTGGTCTCAAAATCCTGAGTTTGAGCAATCCACTCATCTTGGCTTCCCAGAGTGCTACGATTACAGGCGTGAACCACCGTGCCCAGCCAAATGGTGACTTTAAACGTGACACATACATACAGCTCTCCCAAAGAGTAAGAAAATGTTTTACATAGACACAGACAATAGTTCATATGTTCTTACCTTTAGCTCAAACGATTCACCATCAATCCCAAACTGTTTCAACAGAGGGAGTGCTGTTGCCTTAAGAACATCAACCTATGAAATTATTTCAAAAAAAAAAAAAAAAATTAAACCTTGGCCAGACAGAGGAGTCCAAGAAGGAGGCAATGCTTACTAACCAGGTAGATGATAAGGTATGATAAACAGAAAGGATTCTGGCCTACAACTGAGGAGATGGGCCTGGCTCTGCCCCTGAGTAACCCTGTGATTTTATAAGCCTCTTGACTTCTCCAAGTTGATGAACATTTCTTACTCCATTGAGAGCAAGTAAGAGAGTAATTTTCTTTCCCATGTTGTAGTTGAGGCAACATTTGTTACTCCTTAGAAATGCAATACATGATTTGAATGTCAGCCTCTTGACATGTCAGTCTATGTGGAATCCACAAATGAATAAGACTACCTTCTAGTCACTGTGAGCACAAGATGCATCAACAAAAAGCATGGAGAAACTGCTGGGCTCATATGGAAAACATACTGGGAAGCCCTGCTCTTACAAGTATAAACACTGCAGAAGAAATTACCAGCCTTTTTCCTTAATCTTTTCTCAACATGGTACATGCTAAATGTTTAGAGCCAGTAGCCCACTAGGTCAAAGCAAACCAAACGAACTACTCAACAGCTAACCTAAGTACCCTAACAACCCACACCACACAGGCACCTAAAGGGAAGGTGAAGATTCTACTTGAAAGAATGGGACAGTGGGGAATGACAGCCTCACACTACATGATGCGACACAAAGTCCCAACTGTAACTGCAACACCCACAGTTAATGACAAGACTTGGCCACATGTTACCATTATCTCTCACCCATTCAGAACTCCTGGAAAGTCAGGCTTCTGTCTTATATATCTGTGGATTCCTCATAGACTAAAAAGTTGACATCCAAATCATGTATTGCATATCTAAGTAACAAATATTGCTTCTACTGCAACATGGGAAAGAAAACTACTCTCTACTTGCTCTCAGTGGAGCAAGAGATGTTCCAGCAGAGAGGGCCAGCAGCATGAGCAAAGGGTGTAGGGAGAGCCCTAGTCCCACTCCAGGCTCTACTTCTATTAGCTGTGTGGCTTCTGACAAGAAAATCTCAACTATGTGAACTTCTTTATCTTAAAGGTAAGAGGCTCTATCCTGGCTGTCTCTAAGTTACCACCTTCTCTAACAGGCTAAGAAGCCTCAAAGAAATACTGTACCATAACAACACTACCAGAAGTAGAAATAACCTGAGACACCTAAGAACACATTCCGAATGGATGACATAGGGCAGGAGCAGTGACTAGGAAAACCTATTAGCAATTAGCTAATCATAATGAAATATTAATGTTAACTACATCTGAAAACTTAATATATGCATTTTGGATTGCTAGAGTAAGAACTCAGTCTAAAATAAATTAAAAGCAGCTGGAGAGAAGACCAAGCCAGATTCTGAAACAGTGGGAGGATGCAAGGAAGCAGGTTACTCTGGGATTAGGCACCCACAAGCTCTCCCAGGAAAAAGGTGAGAAAACAGAGCATCCCTGCTGGCTCATCTTTCCTATACAAAAGGATGTCACAAAGGATGAAGCCAAGTTTACTAAGAGGGTGAGCCAGAAACCCAAGTGTAATTCCAGGTATAGTCCTGTCCCCCATCCAAGTCTGAGGCCAGGCAACACAGTGCAGTGGGACAAGGGCTAGAAAGGCAGAGGCCCTGAGACCCATTCTGCCTCTTCCCAGCTATTGGACCTCTGCTGCTGCCTATATAAGATGAGAGCTGTGCTGGACACTCTATGGTCTCCTGCAGCTCTCCACACTCTAGTTTCAGCAGAATGAAGTGGCCTACAAGTTCTGGTTAAGGCGCACTGAGTGGCCACTCTGTAGTCAGGGGGAAAAAGGCAAAGACCTGACCCAAGTGGTGCCTCACATCACCAGCACTGTCCTTCCAGTGCAGCCAATCAATCAACAGGGAGCTGTGATGATCCACACCCATCCATGCCAAATAGAGGAGCAAAAACTTGCTGCTCTTCGGTTACCTTATCTGAACACCCACCTCACTGGGCTGGTGAAAGAGTTACACAACCTCACATATACACATCCATACACATGTACATTCCAAACAACGCCAAGCATATGGCAGGCAGTATTCTACTTCTTTTCCCTATCCAGAAGGGAACTTAAAGGGAATGGAATCTTCACTCACCGTTGGCCCAGCTGGTTGGCACCAGTAAATATTTACTAGGGATTCTGGTGCCATATCACTGAGATTCAGAGGAGACATTCTAGAACTTTTCTTTTCCTCAAAATTTCTCCCCATTTCCTTTCTTCTTGCCTCTAAGGAGAAAATGTCCCTTCCCCTTTCTAAGGTTCATCCCATCTCTTCTGCTTTCAATCTTTATCCCAGCCAGAATTCTGCAAGGACCCTCAGTTTTTTATTTTAATTCTTTCCTTTTCCTTTATAAGCATCTCCTCAGCCTACAAACAAGCATTAGTTTCTGATGTAGCCTAAAAAGAAATTCCAAACCTCGGCTCTTAACCTTCTGGAAGAATCTCCTAACTTGCCGTAGCTCTAGTTCCTAGTCATTCCCAATGAGTCTGTCCTTACACTCTCCAGTGAGCCTGCTCTCTCAAAGGTCAATGAAACTGCTCATAGGCCTATCCTGACACAACCCCTACAAAGCATCCATCCACCTATCCTTGGCTTCTCCGAAGACTTGCAGCCCCACAGTCTTCCTGTCTCTAGGTCCTCCCCAACTCACACTCTAAACACACATTTCCCCTTCTACTCTTAGCCCCTTGGACCAGGGGACAAAAACTAACACAGAGGCTAAACAGAAATTTAAATAACTTAGCGAGCTACAACCTGTATCAGCTGGAGAGCTCACGCAGCTACTCAGCTCCCACTGATGGCTGTGATGAAAGAACAGCCATTCAGCCCTGTTACATGGCCCTGCTATAAGGTAAAACCTGGGGCTTCACACATGAACAACCCAATCAGATACACACATACTACCACCACCACCACCACCACGCAGTTATCCTTCCACACCTGCAAGGTAACTTTAGCCAAAAAGCCATCAGTGTTCAAATCTCAGCACTGACCAATCTCATCCAGTAAGTAAGATCCTGACGACATGTCTGAAGCTCCAGATGATAATTCCCAACTGCTAAATGGATATCCCCATGTGGTTATGGTGCCAACATCCCAGGAATAGGACCAAAATCAAACATATCATCTATTATCCTACCACAATTTTAATCTTCCTGTGTCAAGCTCTTTCTGAACATCATCCCTCAAGTCAATCAGGACAGAAATCACAGAGTCATTTAAGGCAACTTCCTCTCATCCCATCTTCAATTAGCTGTCAAGTAAAGAAGTCTCTATCTTTCATATCTGCCCCTGCCTCTCTACTTCCATCTCATAATATCCTAATTAGTTAACCACCTCTCTAATTTATCATTCACTTGACCTCCAGAATCATCCCCCCAAACCCCAAACTGCCTCTGGTTTCCCCTCCTCTAGAAACCCTGACATATAGCATTATGTTTGTACTTCTAGCAGAACCCAGGGGTATTCAGTCTTGTAATCTCCCTCAGTGGGCTCACAGCTGTCCACCCCTGAGACCAGAAGTTCTTTAAGGGCAGAATCACTCATCTCATTTTGTATACAGCAACTAGATGCAGACATGAGATAATGAGGAAACCACACACAAGAAAAGAGTAACTTGAAATGAAGCAGCCATGGAATGGACTGAAGAAGTTACTCTTTATCCAGGTTTAGACATATTTATTTTACCCTGGGCTGGAGTCAGGTACCAGTCACACAGCTGGCAAAAGCGGACAGTCCTACAGCATATGAAAACAAAATTTCTTAATACTCTGCATAGCAGAGCTGCATTTCTGGGGAATTAACCAACTCTTTGTCATTGTTAACATATAAAACTTTTTCAGTACTGACAGTGAGAAAAGCCTAAGCTCATTGGGGAAGGAGTACAAACTGAGACCCAATACTACTGAGTCCCCTACACGCCTCAGGGCACTTTCTCGTTCTTTTAGGCACCTCTTCTTCTTCCAATGTAAGTGGAAATATGCCTCCTTTCACACATTTAACCGAAGGGCCCATTTCTAGGAATCTTCCAGAAAATGCACCAAAAAGTAGTCATTTAAACTAAAAATTCTAAGCTTATGCAGCATCCCTTGACAGTTTAAAAATTTCAGATCGTGTACTATATTCAGTGCCCCAGGGAAAAAAGTTTATGCAGCTGGATTTCCAAGAAGTAAGGAATTAAGGCTTTTACTGCCTAAGAACATATTAACCATAATTATATAAGAGTACAGGATTGGGGAACATTTTCATGTTGGAAGGCCACATTAATTTGGCAGTAATCAAATATGGTCACGTTCAAGAAGCTTCATAAGATACATTTTAAAATGTAAATTATTCTGTAAAACTTGAACTGCTAAGTATTTAATAATTCCACAAAATGAACACTATTTGTTAATTTTAAAATTAATCTTTTCATGGCTTTGTTACGTCTTTTTGTTGGAAAGCATCTGACTATTCGGTTGAAGGTCTATACTTTCAGTTGATCCTCTAGATGGGTACCTGTCATCTTTGACCTCAAGGGTGTCTGGATTTGGGTTAGGAAGAAGAATGTAGATTTGCAGCAATAAACGAAGCAATAAGCAAAAGCAAGAAAGGATTTTTGGGCATGCTGCCAATGGTGTGGGTATTCTGCTGCATGTCTCCATATTTCAATTGGATCTTTCTTAGAATCAGACTGTTGTAACCCAGCCCTCTTTCCCCTGCCCACTCCTGTTCCCCAGCCCTCACCTGTTCCCCCCACCCTCTCCAGCCCATTTCTCTCCTCCTCCCTTCTCCCCCCCCCAGTTGACTCCAGGAACAAGGCAAGTCCCTCCTC
>CAUYQV010184607.1:0-11346 GCA_963574575.1 Galagoides demidoff
AGTTACTAGGAATGGAATGGCAGAGCTGCAGGGTGCGGCCCTGTAAGCTAGAGGTTAAGGAATGCAGTAAACAGCTAGGAATGGGGTTTGGGCAGGCTTGTACAGTGAACAGCAAAATGGAGTTAGTCTGGCTCTCTCACTGTGTGAGTGACTCCAGACAGGAGGCTGCCCCCACACAAGGCTCAAGTTTCAGATTCCTCAAAACTGCTCAAATCTTTAAAGTTAATAATAACAATAGGAGCTGGTGTGCTCGCTCAGAGAAACTGCTGGTGTCTTTGTTCCCTCCCTCAGTTTACCACCTGGGCAAAGAGGTTTCAAAAAAAGCTGAGTGGAACAGAGACTGGGGGCCACTCATGGGAACTCAGGAAAGGGGTGTGGTCCCCTGAGCTCCCGAAATTCTATTCTGTGTCTCATGTCTCTCTCATTATTCGTAACCTTATATTTCTTCAGTCACTTGCACCAGTGCCACCGGTCTTAGTGGACCCTGTGTCCGTCCAGCGCGGGACCCTGACAACTTGTTTTTTGTTGTCTCAGTCTATTAAAGATATAAAATTCTTGAGAACGAGGATCAAGTCAATTTTGTGAAAGCCATCACTGTACTCAGTCCTATCTTCTTTTCTTTGTTGTTATTATTCTTTTATTTCAAACAGATTAGTGGTACAAGTGTTTCTGTTATACAGACAAATGGTATCATGGTGACGTCAGGGCTTTCAGTGCCCTGACGGCAGAATGGTGCCCGTTGTACCTGACAGGCAGATTCTTGTCTCTTACTTTCCTATCCGGCACCCCCCCCACCTTAGTTTTCAATTTTACTCTTTAAGTGAGCCAAAAGTATTGAAGGGACTTTAACAGAGAAATGACACATGCTATAGTTTGTGCTGTAGAAGGGTTATTTCTGCAGCAATTGTTGGAGAGAAGCAGGAATGGGGAGGAAATAAACAGAGAGGCCGTTCCATTTCTTTACTGGGTGAGGGTCTGCAGTGGAGCAGCTGGTGGAAACAGGCACACAGGGAAACTTTGAGGTGTGTTTAGCAATAAAATCTGTAGACTGTAGTAAGAGGTTATATGTGAGAAAAAGCTGAAGGTAACGGTTAGAAGTCTATCATGCATGACTTTTTGGGACTACTAATATACAAATAGGGGAAAAAGAAGAAAAACGTGTTGGCACAAATAAGCCACATCTCAGACCCTGTGGTTTAGGGTGCCCGTGTACTATTGGTAAAAATAAGAATGCCAGTCAAATGCAGAAAAAATGGTTTTAGAAAACGTATTTTAATCATAGAATATTTATTTGTCAAGATTTGAAGGGGGCCGTTTTATGCCGAGCCAATGTGTGGATATTACAAATTATGACAATTGGTTTCATGAATCGATCAGCTGGTTCAATTTTTGAAATAGTTAGAAAAGCATTAAGTGAAATTAAAAAGAGCAGCCTTATAAATTGTTCTGGTGAGGCTTTAATGTTGCATTTTTGTTCCATGAAATAAGGTTCTCACTGCTAGAGTGGCTATAATGAGGTCTTCCTGGTGTTTTTGTTCTATTTTATTATTGCCTTCAGGCAGGCTATGAGCTTTATGAATTTTTAGCTCACCAGAGCAGATATTTAGGGAAAGAATATTTTTTTCTTTCCAAATTCAGATTTAGTATATTTTGATGCTTTCAACTTGACTTAAGCTAACAGAATTGTGCAAATTCCTTAGCATGGCTTTAAACAAGTGCACTGTGATCAAGCTCAAAATTATCTTTCATAGCTCACTTTTTTAATTGTCTTTCCCCTTGCAGGACTATTTGAAAATTTCCCTGCTTGACATATTCTTTCAATTCTATACATTTCCTTGTCGTTCTCTGACAGGCAATACCTTGGAGCCTCCCAGATCTAGTTTAAATGCATCTTTTCTATGAAACCTTCCCACCTTATCCTATTCCCTTCAATTCTAATCCTACTGGATATGGTTTATAACAAGAAAGATGACCCTAACATTTGCTTTATTTATAAAGACTAGTAATATCGCTAAATTGAACTTAAAATCTTAAGGAAGAGCTAGCTTTAATTTTTTTATTTTATTATTATTATTTTTAATTATATCATAGCTGTATATTTAATGCAGTCATGGGGTACAGTGTGCTGGTTTTATATACAATTTGAAATATTTTCGCCAAACTGGTTAACATAGCCTTCATGGCATTTTCTTAGTTATTGTGTTAAGACATTTCAGATTTAAAATTTTTAAAAATGTCATCGATTGAAGGTCTGAAAAATCTTTTCAGATAAAAAAGGGGGGCCCTTGAGTGGGCTTTTAATTAATATTTGATCACATTTTAAAATTAAGTTTATAAAATTCAAATATTTTAAACTATGTTTTTATTTTAATATATTTAATTTCTCCTATGTTGATTGTCTAAAAAATTGTTATAGCTCTAAGAAATTAAACTTTAAAATATGAAGAAAAGGTAGGTGGTTCTAGTTTCAAGTTCAGAGGCATCCTGGGGGTAATTTTCAAGCAAAACAAAACAAACTTGAATAAAATTCTTTGGCATTCTAAGAAATTTTATCCTTTTTTAAGATGTAAACCATTGTTGCCAGAAAAAAAAAAAAAGAAGCACAGAATAAAGTTCATACATGATCAAGTCTTATCTGTTTTATCTTAAAATGTCTAGCGTTGATTTACAGGTCTCTATCCCTATTTTCAACCTTTGATCAAGCCGCCATTCTCCTTTGTGTGGACTTGGGTGGTCCTGTCAGTGGATTCCTGCTCCATCACTCACTTCCCTCCATTCTGTCCTTTGCAGTAGGTTTGGCAAATTGAAGCCTCACGTCTAAACTGTGGTTTGGTACCTGTTTTGGTATGCTCTTAGAGCGAGCCTGGCTTTTTCATCTTTTATGGTTAGGAAAATATAATAGTATCTTGAGACACACGGAAGTTGTGTGAAAATCAAATATTGGTATCTGTTGATAAAGCTCTCTATTATTTTCATCCCAGGTCTTATTTTTAACTGGTAGGAATGGTGTGATCACAGCAAATAGACTTTGGTGAAGTTACAAAGCTCTTGTTTAGGTGTCAACCAACAAAATCTGTTTTCTACACATCCATAAGAGAAACCACAGTGTGAGTGGGGGGGTTGGAGTCAGAGCTAGTGGTGGCTGCGGTGGTCAGACGATGAGTAAACTGGGACACAGCCACCGTTTACAGGAGGGGGTGAGGACTGAGAGAGCCTGACCTGCCCCTGTCAGGAGCAGACAGACAGCCGCTGTGCGTGGGGTGTCAGGAGCAGACAGACAGACACTGTGCGTGGGGTGTCAGGAGCAGACAGACAGCCGCTGTGCGTGGGGTGTCAGGAGCAGACAGACAGCCGCTGTGCGTGGGGTGTCAGGAGCAGACAGCCACTGTGCGTGGGGTGTCAGGAGCAGACAGACAGCCACTGTGCATGACGTGTCAGGAGCAGACAGACAGACACTGTGCGTGGGGTGTCGGGAGCAGACAGCCACTGTGCTTCTTTTATTATGACTGTGAACATGGAAGTCCACGACACTGGCGTTAACTTTTACCCCATGACGTTAGGAATGGTTTGGGACGGGGGGGTCCAAAACAGTGACTATAAGTAAATAGTTATTTTCTTTCTTCATTTAAATAAACTGATTTCATTTTCTTCTTAAGAAGTCAGACTTTTTGAAGAGGCTGAGTGATTCAATTTTGACCTTGGATTCAAAACTTAGTTTTTATTTTCAACTCCATCACTTATCAGTTGACTGGGCCCCTGCTGGCGAGCATTTACTAAATAAGCCATTTTCTTTCAGAAAATAAATACGTATAAGTGTTTGTTTCCACTGCAATTTCTTTTTCTCTGAAAGTTTGTTCTGAGTATGAATGTATTCAATCATGGTAGATTATTTTGATAGAGACTTTTTCAAGAGAACCACATTTGTGAATAAAATAAATAAAAATATAAACTTTTCCCTTAGACAAGAGCTCAGCTGGTATTTGGAAGATACGTTTCATTAACTATTCTTGATGTGTCCTCTTTTATTGTCTCTAAGTCAGTAACTTTTCTTTTTTTTATTATTAAATGATAGCTGTATACATTAATGCAAACATAGGGTACAGTGTAGTATTTTCATATACAATTTGAAATATTTTCATCAAACTGGTTAACATAGACTTCGTGTCATTTACTTAGTTATTTTGTTAAAATGTTTATACTCTAGTTCTAGAAAAGTTCACTTGTACCCTTGTTAGACAGACCATATAGGTGATCTTTCCAGTCACCCTCCCACCACCCATCTGCCCTTATCCCCTCCCCTCCCCCAACCCCTCCCCATATTCTTAGGCTGGAATTAGGTTCCAGCTTTCTTTGAGATCTATAAATTAGTTTCGTCAGTAACTTTTCTTTGCCATGAACCATCATCCTAATTAGCATGGACTGAGTCCCTGTGCTTCTCAGGGAAGGTACGAATTTTGAAGCTGAAGAGTGTAGTTTTAGAAAATGACTTTTTCCTTATAGGACCAGTTAGGTCATTTCAAATAAGATGCTCTCTCTTACTTTCTCTCCCTTGAAAAGTGGAATAAAATGTTCGTTTCTTCATGCTTATGTAAAATTATAATGAACATCAATAAAAATTCACACTTAGATGTAAAATTGACACAGAGTCCTGGAGAGAGGAATTATTTTCTTTCCTGGACTATTATAGGTCAAATTTCCATGCTATGGCTTTAAATAAAAATTGTAAAGAAAGAATATATTAAGTCATTATGATTGTCGTTTGAGGGCACTGCGAATTATCCGGTGACTCTAGTGAACAAAAGCATACCTGATTCTTTCCATTTTACATCTAATAATGTGTAAGATGAGAGCTGATAGGACATTTTCTGTGGTCGGCATAAAAGTTAGAGACCTGACCCTATTATTGCATCATTTTCTCAAGAGCATGTGGCTGTAGGAGTATCTTGTATACAGTACGTGGTATTTGACTGACTGTTTTGCAAAGTGTTATTAATTAGCCTTATTCAGAATAGACAACCTTGGAGAGGAGCCGTCACATTTGAACAGAAACAGAACTGGCTTTCTAAATTGTGACGGGCTAACAGATCCGGGCAATACTTCACCAATAACCTTGAATGGCGTTGATTCAGAAATTTGCTGTTGCAGACATATCAAACGTTAATAAATGATATAGAAAAAGACGATTCACAGTTTTCAGAACATTAGCAAATGTTCTGTAGCCTCTTTTCTAAACTAGACAGGGCGGGGTTCTTCTTGAAAGTGATTCCTGTTGAAAACTGCCTTGGTGAAGCTTATGATATCACAGACGTTTCTATACTTGATAGGATAAAGGAGATGCATGGAAAGGTAAGATCAGTTCTTTTCCTGAGATGGGAATGAAAACAAGAGTATCAATCAGCACTTCTACTCCACATTTTACTAGAGGGTTGATGGTGTTGAGTAAGGTAAGGAAAAACTGTAAGGTTTTAAAATTGAGAAGGAGAAACAAAAAGCATTATTCACAGACATTATGATTGTATATGTAGTTAACAATCCATAGATAAACTGCTGTAATTAATGAAGGTAGCACTACCCTGCATGTAGGGTTAATTGCGCTTCTATAAACCAGTTCCACCAACTGAGAAATGAAACCATGGCTAGTGTGGAGTCACACAGTAAACCAGCAAAACACAGGTGCCGGGAGTCAACGCGCCCCAGGGCGATGGATAGAGGATTACAAGCTACAGCTTCTCGAGGGGATGTGACTTCATCCCTTTATATTTTAGGGAAAATTATATTGATTATACTATCGTTTAAAACCACATTTTCGTAATAATACAGTGGAAAACTCCTGAAAACCTAAAAAGGGGACGTGCTTCTTTCAGAAGAAGGAAGGAGATGAGGAGGAGACGGACATGAAAGGCTGGGAGCATGGGGGCTTTGCTTTGTCTACAGGGGTTGGTTGAAGGCAGGCCTGGCTCCCTACTGAACATCGGAGGGCTCAGGAAGATAGCTGTCTAAGAGCTACGTTAGGAAGGGCACTCCCAGCGTCCTAGGAGGAATCGTCACCATGTTAAAATAAAGCAAAAATTCTACATCAAATTGTTCTACATCAAAATTTTGTGCTTGTAAAATTCTAGGCATACAATTAATGGAGCTGTACAACAAGGAGGTATGCAGATAGATTGCCCCCATTTCACTTAAAAAACCCCAGACGTTCTTAAAGGTAAAAGCAGTTTTCTAAATATAATGATCCTATTCTATTTCGTGATTAAACATAAGGTAAGTTACTATTCCTCTCTCACATTTTATTTCTTTTCTCTAGAGAATTACGTACACTTATGAATCAAGTGTGCAAATAGGATTATTTATGCTCTCCTAAACACGGTAACTGAAAATGTACAGAGGTCAAATTACGATCTAGCATCAGGGCGAATGTCATGGAACTAATATCACCTGTGATGAACGGTGCGTGGGCAGGCAGGTGGATTTACTGAGGTGTACATTTTAATCAAGTATCTCTTGGGAAACTGCATGACTTGATACCAGGGTTAAATAATAATTTTGACTATTTCTACATATTCCCTGAAATCAGAACAAAAAACATGGAAAAATACGCTTCATGGAAGTAACTGTCGCCCCCTGTCCCGTTCCTGGTCGGATTTTCTCATAGCTGAGTCCTCCAGTCCCGTCTTGTTTATCATCAGTGGCCAGTCTGGGCTGTCCCCCGATGGACACCCCCTCTGCTTCTCCTTCTTACCAACATCATTGTAATGCTCTGTGAGAGGCAGATGAAAAGGCACAATCTGCTGTAATCAAACTTCGTTATTCATTCTCTTATAAAAAGCTCGCTTTGGGAAGTCTGGTCCATATTTAAAAATTCATGATGCAATGTAACCTGATGGTATAGGAACTTCCATTTGCCCTGGGGTATTCAACTTTGGAATAAAACCTATTATACATAGACATGTAAAATTCTGTTTCTGCAAGTTCTATCTTAAAGCCATGTGCTCTGGTTATGTGACTTCCTATATGAGGTGTATAAACTAGGAACATAAACCCCACAGAAGTCTAACCTCAGTTTCCAGCAGACCTGCAAATTGACCGAGTGACTCATCATTGCAGGCTGTGAACTTGGAGTTGTGTAGGATCAACCACCCACGGAGGCTTCTTGTAGGAAGATGATTTTCTTTTTATTGAGAAATGCTTCAACTCTCTGGTCAGGACAACTGTAAGTGTTCCGTGCACAGAGCCTGACAGATGCATGTGGTCGTCTGACATTCCAGTGGGTGGAACATCTTTATTACCCCAGGATATTTCCCAGGACTCCTCGGGAAACCAATATTCTGATTTACGTCACTGTAGTCCCCTCTCGCCTGCTCTTAAACTATGTGGGTAAAATTATGTAGTATGCATTCATTTGTTTCGGGCTTTCTTTATCAATATGGTGGATCTGAGATTCCTTTAAATTCTTAGTATTCCATTCATTTATTGACACTTCTCTTGATGAACATTTGAGATGTTTTCAATGATTGGTAACATAACATAAATGGCTTGCATGTAAAATAGACACATATTTAACTTTGCAAGAAAGTGCCTGTGTTTCAAAGTGGTTTTGCTATTTTATATTCTCATTGGCAATACTTGAGTCTCCTCTTATTCAACATTTGGCTTTGTGAGTGCCTGACTTCAGCAACAATTGTGGGTATGAATTAGTATCACGTTATAATTTCTTTTTCATTTTCCTGATCGTTAATTTCAGGGACATTTTAATGTTCTTATTAGCAATTTGAATATCTCCTTTTGCCAGGTATCTGTTCACATTTTTTACCCCTTAAGAAAACTGGGTTGTGTTATCATCACTGGCTTGTAGAAATCCTTTCCCTTTTCTGTCAGATATACACAGGTGTTGTCATATTTTCTCCAAGTGTGAGGATTGTATTTTGTCATTTTTAATGGTGTATTACAATCAGCAAGAGTTTTAATTTGAATGAAGTCCAATTTTTTTAAGTCAAATATACATAGGTCATGAATACATTCATGCATATGTGGGGTACACTATGCTGATTTTTTTTTAAAAATACAATCTGACGTGGTTACATCAAACCAATCAATATAGCTTTCACCTTATTTACTTGATTATTGTGTTAAGACATTTATGTTTTATATTTGACAGATTTGGCTTGTACCCTTGTCATATGCTCCATAGGTGTGGTCCTGCCTTTTACCCTCCCTCTGTCAAACCTCCCCCCCCACACACACTCCATTTCTCTCCTTCATCCTGGGCGATAGTTGTGTTCTATCTTTCATAACAAAGTGTGAGTAAATATCAGGAGGTTTCATATCCAATGTCCTCAGTACTTCTATGAATGAAGTCCAATTTATAGCCAATTTATGCTTTTTAGACCATTCCTCAGAAGACTATGAACCTCTAATGTATTATCCTTTGGTATCTTTGAGAAGACTTCAGAATTAAACTTTAATATTTAGGTCTATAATTCCATAGTATTGCATTGAAGAAATCTATCAGAACTTTATTTTTTGAAAGGGCTTGTGTAAGATTAAGATATATATTATGTTTTCCCCTGAATATTGCACAGAATTAAGTAGTATTAAATTGATAGTATTTCTTCTTGAGTTAATTTTGGTAAATTAATTTGTCCATGAATTTGTCCATTTCTTCTAAGTTTTGGCAGAACGTTGTTCATAATAGTTTTTAAAAATGTCCTTTATGTTTGTAATGATGTTTCCTCTTTCAATTTTTATTTTGTATTTGTCTTTTTTCTTTTTTTCTTAATTAGTCTTGCTGGGCTATATTAATTACATTAATGTTTCTATTTTTTAATTAACTCATAGCTATGTACATTAATGCCATCATGGGGTACAGCGTGTTGGCTTTATATACAATTTGAAATATTTCCATCAAACTGGTTAACATAGCCTTCATGTCATTTCTTAGTTATTGTGTTAAGACATTTATATTCTACATTTAGAAAGATTCACATGTACCCTTATAGGATGAAGCATAGGCGTGATCCCACCAATCACGCTCCCTCCACCCGCCCTCCTCTCCTCCCCTACCTCTCCCCTTCCCCATATTTACACTAATGTTACTAAAAGAACAGTTTTGGGCTTTGGTTTTTTTCATTGCTCAATTTCTATTTCATTGATTTCTATTCTTATCTTTATTATTTCCTTTCTTCTATTCACCTTATATAAAATTTGTCCTTTCTCACTTCAAAATATGGGAACATAATTTTTTTTTTAGAGACAGAGCCTCATTTTGTCGCCCCCACTAGAGAGCTGTGGCATCACACAGCTCACAGCAACCTCCAACTCCTGGGCTTAGGTGATTCTCTTGCCTCAGCCTCCCGAGTAGCTGGGACTACAGGTGCCTGCCACAATGCCCAGCAATTTTTTTGTTGCAGTTTGGCTGGGGCTGGGTTTGAACTGGCCACTCTTGGTAAATGTGGCCAGCACCCTACTCACGGAGCCACAGGTGCCACCTGAAACATAAATTTTTATTCTTTTTGTTTTCTAAATAAACGCTGAAATTTAAATTTTTGTGTAAGCATTTCTCTAGATGTACATCATGAATATTATATATTGTATGTTTAATATAAAAACAAATGTATATTTCTAGTTTTTAAAATTTCTTCTGTAAGCAACTATCTACTCCTTATTGTGTTGTCTAATAGATATTTGATGCTTTCTCGGCATCTTATTATTATTTATTACTAAGTTAGTTTTATGGGGTTGGAGAATATTTCCCATATATTTTTAATACTTTAAAATTTATTGATACTTCTTTTACAGGGCTGAATACAGTCTTTCTGTGTGAAGGCACCATGTTCACTTAAAAAGGATGTATATTCCGTAGTGGTTTTACTGTTCTGTAAATGTTCTATAATTCAGTTAGATGAATTTAGGTAGTAATCTTTGACATCCTCTTGACCCTCTTTTCTACCTTCTATTAATTACTGACCAAGAAGTGTTAGAATCACGACCTGGTGGGTTTGGGAATCTGTCGTCTTATTTAAGTCAGATTTGCTTCCTGTTATTTCTCACAAATACATTTAGGATTGTTATGTTTTGCTTATGAATTGACCCTTTTATTATTATGATATGCCTTTTTACAAAATCACTGCAAGTATCTGCCTGAAATTTATCCATTTTGTTATTAATATGTACTCTGGCTTCTTTTTGAAGATTATATAATATGTATTTTTTTATCTTTGTTGTCTTCATATTTAAAATAAAATTTTTTAGATAGCATATAGTTGGGTCTTGATTATTTTATTCAGTTTGTCTATTTTTGTTTTTTACCTTGTGTGTTTTATTTATTAACATTTAATGTATTTTTTAATTAAATCATAGCTGTGTACATCAATGCAGTCATGGGGTACAATGTGTGCTGATTTTATATACAGTTTGAAATATTTTCATCAAACTGGTTAACATAGCCTTCATGGCATTTCCTTAGTGGATCCCCTTTATTACCTTCTCTTGACTAATTGTATTGGCTAGAACTTTCAGCACTATGTTGAATAGTAGTGGTGACAGAGACAACCTTGTCTTATTATTGTTCTAAGTGGAAAAGCTTTCATTTTTACTCCATTCAATATAATATTGACTATGGGTTTGTCATAGATGGCTTCAATCAGTTTAAGAAATGTGCCACATATGCTTATATTCTTCAGAGTTCTAATTAGAAAAGGATGTTGAATGTTATCAAAGGATGTTGTCTGCATCTTCTGAGAGGATCATATGGTCCTTGTTTATGCTTTTGCTGATATTTACCTAGAAATTTTAAAATTAAAATCAATATTCCTAAACCTTCTGCTGCTTTATCAACTAAGCTTATATAATATTTTAAATTCATTATTTTCATTTCATCAATATTTGTAACATCTCCAACAAGAGTAGATTCCATTGGGGAAAAAAAAAAAGAGTAGATTCCATCTAAAGAAAACTCTTATTCTTTTTTTTTTTTTGAGACGGAGCCTCAAGCTATCCCCCTGGGTAGAGTGCCATGGCATCACAGCTCACAGCAACCTCCAACTCCTGGGCTCAAGCTAGTCTCCTGTCTCCGCCTCCCAAGCAGCTGGGACCACAGGTGCACGCCACAATGCCTGGCCACCTTTTGGTTGCAGCCATCATTGTTGTTTGGCTGGCCCAGGCTGAGGATCCGAACCCGCCACCTTAGGTGTACGTGGCTGGCGCCCCAGCCGATTGAGCCACAGGCGCTGAGCTGAAACCTCTTATTCATAGTAGCAACTCCTCATCCATTCAAGCATTATCATGAGATTGTGCTAATTCTATAACATCGTCATACTTCACTTCTTATTTTACTTCTCTTTCTAGTTC
>CAUYQV010184610.1:0-13972 GCA_963574575.1 Galagoides demidoff
GACTGCTAGGGTCTAGAAGTTTGAAAGCAGACTGCACAACAAAGTAAGACCCCATTTCAATAAAAAATAATTTTAAAAAATTAGCTGGTATGATGATACCTGCCAGTAGCCTAAGCTACTCAGGAAGCTGAGCCAGGAGGACCACTTAAGCCCAGGAGTTTGAGGCTACAGTGAGCTATGATGGGACAGGTAAGGCCCCTTAGAAGTGAAGAGCAGGGAAGAGGCACTTAAAGCTGTCCAAAGGGCAAGCTTTGTGCCCTTGATTTGAGAGGAGCAGTCTCAGTTTTGTTGTTTTTTTTTTCAGACACAGTCTCTCTCTGTTCCCCAGGCTAGTATGCTATGGCCTCAGCCTAGCTCAAAGCAACCTCAAACTCAAGTTCAAGTGATCCTCCTGCCTCAGCGTCCCTAGTAGCTAGGACTACTAATGCCCACCACCATGCCTGCTAACTTTTTCCATTTTTAGTAGAGATGGAGTCTCATTCCTGTTCAGGCTGGTCTTAAACTCCTGAACTCAAACAATCCTCCCACCTCAATCTCCCAAAGCATTAGAATTCCAGGCATAAGACACCATGCCCAGCCTCAATTATTTTTCTCAGTAGAGACAGGGTTTTGCCCTGTTACCCAGGCTGTAGTACAGTGACTTACTTTATCATAGCATCCTTGAACTTCTGGGCTCAAGCAATCTGCCTGCCTCAGATTTCCAAAATGCTGGGTTTGCAGATGTGAGCCTTGGTGGCTAGCCCAGCCTCAACTCTTAATGTTCCTTCCTACTATCTTGATTTGGAATTCTGAACTGTTGGGACAGGTCTCTCTCCTTCACAGCCCTGTTCTTGCCGTTGTGAAGAGGGAAGACCATAGAGACAGAAGACAAGGTCTGAGCTTGAGGGTAGAGCATAGTGAGGGGAGTCAGGCGAGACAGGAGTCTTGGGGAGAAAAGATCAGAGGCTTCACTGAGTGCAGGGAGTAAACTACTGCTCCTAATTCTTTAATTTCTACTACATGTAAAATTGTGGTACACTTTCATACATTAAAATAAAAGCAAACCTCAAGTCTTTTAAGTCAGAACATTGTATACACAATAACAGTAATAAGTAAACAATAAATAAACAAGCTAAGCCTTCTGGGGACTGATTTCAAAATACCCTCAGAGAGCAGTTTCCTTGTCTCCTGACACTCACCCACACCCCAGCCCCTGCCCAGCACTGGACGCCAACCCTGCAGGGCCACGTCAAAGGAAGTATCTAACCCCTGACTTGAAGGAGAGGCTAAATCTCTCCTAGCCCTTGGAATGTAATTACCATTAAGGTTGAAAAACGAGGGTGATGAACAGCAGTGGCAGGTTTTTTCAAGTTTATGTAAACGTTGGCTACAGGGAGACGGCTGGGACATTGCAATCAAAGCATCCTTGTCACATCAGTGCTTTAAATCTCTAAGCAACTCCTTGAAGATCATCTGGCCTCTGTGAACACAAGCAGCTGATAAAAGGTCCCTCTAAGCTCACTGCTTATCTGCTCTCACAAGCACAGATTGCCCCAAAACTGCATGCCAGGGAAACCAGCCACCCAGTGGTGCTGGGGAGGTACCTTCAAGCCACAGGATAGAGCACCTTTCTGGGGTGCTTCCTGCAAGTGTCTGGGCTTAGGGAGGGCCCTGCTGGGCGACTTCTCCTAGATAAATCATACTTGCTTCCTTTAATCTCCTCCAAGGCCACATTTGTTATACTTGGTCAAAGGATCTCCCAAGCCTACCAAAAAAGCAGCAAGAGGACCACAGGCTACCTGGGCAGATGTGCAGACTAAGAAAAAGGGGACATGGGTCTGTGTTCTGTGACTTGAGCACAAAGGGAAAGTCGGGTCCAAAAGTTCTTCTCCAGGCCTTGCCCACTGGGGTATGAGCTAACGCACTCTCTGCTTTAAATAGTCAATATTGAAGTGCGTGCGTTCAGGGCATGATTTGGTGGCTTAGACTTCTAGCACTGCTCTTGAGTATCAATGTTAAACATGAAGACAAATGTGAGAGGAGAGGAGTTGTCCTTTAGCCTCAAGGCAGCAAGCAAGCAATGACCGTTAGCCATGTAGATAGCTCAACTGAATGGTTTTGGTTAATTCAATCCCCTTACCCCCAAACTACAGGCCAGTTAAGACAAAAAACCGGTGTAAATTGCCTAGCACAGTGCCAAGCCCATCATGTTCCATCAATAAATGCTGGTTCCTGCTCAATACCTACTCTGAGTTTCGTCAGTGTGGATGGCCCTTAGATCACCTCTGCTCTAAAGAAAGTACGACACACAGCATAGCTGTGGCAAGATGTGAGGTTTCACTCCAGCTATTTACATAGGTATTGTTAGATCAGTTGCTGGAATTAACCTTGAGGAAACTCTTAAAAATGAGAAGTGAAAATCAGAAATAATGTCTTTATAATGGCATGGTGTCTATTTCTCCTAATGAAAGAAATGTGCAAAAAAAATTAAAAAAAAAAAGAAAGAAATGTGCAATTTCTGATAACACTAGCAAAACAGAATAGGCAGCATTAGGTTTGGCCAGGAGTCAGAAATTATGACTTTAATAGAGTCATTCTGTTTTTACAATAATATCCTCTCTTACTTTTGAGATGTTAAAACTGAAATTATGTGAAAAGCTAATGGGGACCATCTCTTACCTTCTTTAAGCATTACACCAAAATTTTACCAATTTATGGATTACAAACACCCTTAGGCAATGCAGCCATTCTAATCTATACCACCAAATTAATCAAAAAGCAATGATCACAAAAATAGTTTTGAAGTTATCTGTCTATTCAAATCAAAGAATAGACCCTTGTTCATCCCTGGGTTTATTCACTGAAGATGTTATGGAATGGTTTTAACTCTTGGATACAGAGATAAACAGTTCTAACTCACTGTTCCACAACCACACATGTAAACACACAGACACATAGATGTATAGAATTCTATAGTCAAAGGGAGAGACACTCACACAAAAGAAGAATCACAATACCAATCTGATAAATAAGCTTAGCAGAAATCTGCCTAAAGTGTTCTCAGATCGTAGGAGAAAGGGTTCTCAACCCACTCCGTTAAGGAAGGCTTTCAGAAGAGGTGACCTTTCAGCTGGCCCTTAAAACAGTCAATCTGATATTGTCTAAACATCAACCCAGTTAACTAACCTAGCAGGCAAGGGTCTGATATCCAGGGAGAAGTTCACAACTCACTCTCATGAGAATGTGATGACAAAAAGAAAGAAAAAGAGGGTAAAGGAACTCAAAGAACATGTATTGTCATCTTAAAAATACCTTCTGAAGTACACAAATGCCTGCAATTTTCTTGAAAATACATGAGAAAGAAAAGACAAATTTATGGATGGACAGATATAAAATAAAGCAAATAAAGTTAAATATATTATAGGATCTAAGTAAGCATATGGGTATTCATTGCAAAAGTCTTTTAACTTTTCTGCATGTTTAAATTTTTTCTTAATATACTGCTGGGGAAAATAAACTTGCATAAAGTTTTATGGAATGATATGTGCGGTTTAAGATTTTATTTGTCTTTCATTAGTTGTCCATAGCTATTTTGAGGTGCCCATAAAAAGGTCTGTTGATAGTCTTCTAGAGTGTGTATTGGAACCTCTTGAGGAGCATAGGGGAGGGATAACTGATCTCTAGGCATCCATAGATGCTAGGATAAGAACTCTAGATGAGATTTCATTTAGAAACTAAAAGATAATCAAAACTAGAATCTGGATACTGGTAGGAACCTATAGAACAAGTGTTTTGAAATGTAGGTAAAAGGCCAGGCACATGGTGGCTCATGCCTATAATCCCAGCAATCTGGGAGTCAGAGGCAGGCAGACTGCTTGTGCTCAAGAGTTTGAGACCAGCCTGAGGAAGAGTGAGACTCCGTCTCTACTAAAATAGAAAAACTAGCCAGACATTGTGGCAGACACTTGTAGCCTCCACTACTTGGGAGGCTGAGGGAAGAGGATCACTTGAGCCCAGGAGTTTGAGGTTGCTGTGACCTATCATGACACCATGGCATTCCACTTAGGGTGACAAAGACTGGATCTCAAAAGAAAAAAGATGAAGTAGGTAAAGACTTCCAGTCCAATATGATAGACTGAGTGCACACATCTACCTTCTCTCTTCCAAAATCTATTGAAATGACACAGAGTATTTAATTTAAAACAACAAATTTAGAACAAACTGGGAAGTAGGAAAAGGATACCACCAGCTGATATTTTGGGGAGTTTCTGGAAGTTAGAAAACTAATAAGATCAATTCAAAAGAGAAACCAAAGTAGAATGGACTATAATTCAAAACAGCAGAAGGAGCTGCTGCAGAGAAGATAGCTGTTCTTCCCAAGCTTTCTAGACTCTCCAGGCTCCAGAATGCAAGCACAGGAAACTGGAACTGACCTGGCCTTGGGAAAATCCTCCAGGAGATTAAGTAAAGGAGTGCTAGCAGAAAGGGGGACAAGGGCAGGGGGGCTATTGTCCCCACCCATCCCTACATTTAGACAGAGGCTGGCCATGGTGTTTGCCTCCTGAGACCAGTTCCTATGGTGGCCAGTCTCCCTGTTGGGTGGAGGGGATGGGGAGGAATTTTTTTTAGTTTAGAAAAGGAGAAAAGTAGAACAGAGCTCCAGGAAATTCCAGTCATGCATAATTGACCATGCAGGGTAGGTGGGTAGGGAAGAAAAGTGTCTCTGTCAGCAATAATAATGCTAATGTATTCTTGCTCCTTTGGCAAGCTTATGATAACCCGACTTGCCTCCATCCTACATGCCTGTCAGCTAGCCCAACCCAAGGTCATCCCTACCATTTAGAGATGAGATAAAGCAAATAAGCAAATAACAATCTGTTTCTGATATGCAAACAGATATGCACAAAAGAAGGAAATCCATGCATTTGTAAATATAAAAGGATATTAAATATTCCCAAATATTTGAACCCATCAGCCCTGGTGTTTGTGGCTGGCACCCAACAGCGATAAAGAGAAAGCAAAGACAAATAAGCAAAACAATCTTAAAGAAAATGAAGAAAGCAAAAGATATGAAAAATGGAAGAGAAATTTAAAAATTTCTAATTGGAACCCTCAAAAAGTTTCCGGAGGATGTTTTACCCATGAACAAAAGAACAAGGTGTTATTTTAAAAATAGAAATAAAGGAATAAGAAACAATTGTTCTATAGAAAGGCTACAAGTTAAATAGTCATATAAAATGGACTATCCAAAGTCCAAATTAAAGTATAAAATACAAAGAAAAGAAATTTCCCATAAAACAGAACAATAGACAAACAAATAGAAAAAATTATACAAATGACTTAGGGAAAATATTTAGAAGATCCACTTAATAGAAATCCACTTGTGTTTCCACTTAATAGAAAAAGAAGAAAGAAAAAGCAGACTGGCAGAGGAACATGAGAAGTAATGGGTGATAATTTTGTTGAGATGAACAAGACTTGAGACTTTACTATTGGCCACTGAGCAAAAGCAATGAATAGACATATACATAATATACAGACTTATCTAGACATATACTAGAGAAATACCTGAACTCTTCTTGGAAATAAAAGGATGGCTGCCTTTTATGGACGCTGCCAAGGAAGCATCATTAAAGTCTCTCTTCCCACTGCCATCATGTCTGACTCCTGAAGAGCCCAAACAGCTGTGGAAGTCCTTCCTTGGAAGGTTGAGCTTTAAAACAACTGATGAGAGTCTGAGGAGCCATTGTGAGCAATGGAGATGCTCACAGACTGTGTGGTAATGAGAGATCCAAACACCAACCGCTCCAGGGACTTTGGGTTTATCACATATGTGACCATGGAGGAGGTGGATGCAGTGATGAATGCAAGGCCACACAAGGTGGATGGGAAGAGAACCATCTCCAGAAGAGCTTTTGAAAGACCCAATACCCACTTAACTCTGAAAAAGATCTTTTCTGGTGACAGGAGGATACTGAAGAATATCACTCAAGAGACTATTTTGAACCATATGGGAAAATGAAGGGATTGAGATCATGACTGGCAGAGTCAGTGGCAAGACAAGGGGCTCTGCTTTTATAACATTTCATGACCATGATTCTGTGGATAAGACTGTCATTCAGAAAAACCATGTTGTGAATGGCCACAGCTGTGAAGTAAGGAAAGCCCTGTTGAAGCAAGAGATGACCAGTGCCTCAAGGAGGCAAAGTGGTTCTGGGAACTTTGGTGGTCATGGAGGTGGTTTGGTGGGAAGGACAACTTTGGCCAGGGAGGAAACATTGGTAGGCATGGTGACTTTGGTGGCAGCCATGGTGGTGGGGCTGGCTGCAATGGATTTGGTAATCATGGAAACAATTTCGGAAGTGGGGGAACTACAATTTTGGCAATTACAACAGCACTCTTTAAATTTTGGACCCAGGAAGGGAGGAAATTTTGGAGGCAGAAGCTCTGGCACTTATGGTGGTGGTGGCCAATACTTTCTCAAACCATGAAACCAAGGTGGCTTTGGTAGTTCTAGTATCAGCAGGAGCTATGGCAGAGATAGAAGGTTTTAATTACTCCCAGAAAACAAGGCTTAGCAGAAGAGGTGAGCCAGAGAAGTAACAAGGAAGCTACAGGTTACAACAGATTTGTGAACTCAGCCAAGCACAGTGGTAGCAGAGCCTGGATGCTACAAAGAAGACATATTTTAGATAATACTTGTGTTTATAGGCAAAGAAATAAAGGACTGTATTTGTGACTAATTTGTATAACAAGTTATTTTAGCATCTGTTCTGTGGAAAGTGTAAAACATTCCACTGAAGGGTTTAAATGTAGATTTTCTTTTTATACCTGTGTGTTGATTGCTAAATGTAATAGTCTGATCATGATGCTAAATAAATGTGCCTTTTTTAAAAAATGTGCTGTGGAAAGTTAGTCTACTCAGAAGCCATTTTAGTAAACTTTCCCAAAAGTGTGAAGCTAGAATTCCTTTAGGGGAATGTCAGGTCCTATTTGAAATTCATTTACAACCTGCTTGGTTGGATAAACCGTTGTTTTCAGAAACCTTGGCGTAGTTTAGCTAACGGTTACTATTGTGACATGAGGCTTACCATTTAAAGGGGTCATCCAAGGAAAATCATGGAATTATTGTTTATAAAGGTGATTGTTGGCATCCTATGCAATATATCTAAATTGAATAAAGGTTCCAGATAAAATTACAAATGAAAATGAAGCTTGTGTGTCAACCATTATCATGTGTAATCAATAAATGACTTAATTCTCTTGAAAAAAATAGAAAGAAAAGGATGAATTATTTTCAAAATAATATTTGATCAATGTCTGACTTTATTTTTGTAACACAGAATGTTAGAAGACAATGAAATTATTACTTACCATACAAGAAAAAATAAAGATATTTTCAGGAAAGCATGGACTCAAAAAGTTTATTATATATGTGCTCTTTCTGAAAATAATATGTAAGAAAATTCTTCAGCAAAATAATAAAGAAGACAACAAACTAAAAGGCTTAGTGAAAACAGAGAAAGAATAACCAGAGCTAAATAACTGTAATGTTGTTGTGATCTTGGTGCAATTGCTAGAAATTATTGAGGCAAAATGTTAAACAAAAAGTGAACAGTCTTGGGCAGTACCTATAGCTCAGAGGGTAGAGTGCTGGTCACATACAGTCAGGAAGGTGGGTTCAAATCCAGTCTGGGCCAGCTAAACAACAGTGGCAACAACAAAAATATAGCCTGTGCTGTGGCTGGCATCTTTAGTCTGAGCTACTTGGGAGGCTGAGGCAAGGAGAATCGTTTAAGCCCAACAGTTTCAGGTTGCTGTGAGCTGTGATGCCACAGCACTCTATCAAGGGCGACATAGTGAGACTGTTAAAAAAAAACAAAAACAAGAAAAGAAAAGAAAGAAAAAAAGAAATGAACAATCTTGAACTAAAATTGGGCATGATTTTGCTTACACACAAAATTTGCGGGAACAGATAAAATAAAATCGAAATATATCATTTCATATATATATATAGTATAGCTATATTTGTATAGAAAACCAAATGTGTGCTTATATTTATGCATCAATATGTCTGAAAGTATAATACTTCTTAATACTTGTTCCAGGGATGTGGATGGGCTTTCGTTTTAGCTGTGTAAGCTTCTATATTAGTGAATTTTTTAAATTATGTGCTGCTTTTCTAGTTTAAGAAAACAATGAATAAATTTTCAAGGATGTTTATAAATTTTTTCAGAACCATCACAAAGTAATAAAATAAATAGTTCTCATCAAAGAAGATGTGTAGATGGCAAATATGTAAAACAACACAACTACACACCTATTAGAATGGCAAAAATTGGAAAATTGACAACATCAAATGCTGGCAAAGATGTGGAGCAATAGGAATTCTCATCACTGCTGGTAAGAATGCAAAATGTTACAGCCACTTTGAAAGGTAGCTCTTACCATATGATCCATTGATAATGTTTGTTAGAATTTACTCAAATGAGTTGAAAACAAGTCCACACAAAAACTTGTACATGAATGTTTATAGTAGCTATATTCATAATTGCCAAAACTTAGAAGCAACCAAGTTGTTCTCCAATATGTGAATGGATAAACTATATTATATCCAGACAATGGCATTGAGCTATCAAGCCATGGGAAGATTTAGAAGAAACTTAAATGCATATTACTAAGTAAAATAAGCCAATCTGAAAGGTTACATATTATATGAATTCAACTGTATGACATTCCAGAAAATCCCAAACTGTGGAGACAGTAAAAAAGTCAGTTCTTGCCAGGGGGCAGGGAGGAATGGATAAGGGGAACATAGAGGATTTTTAAGGCAATGAAACTATTCTTTATCATGCAAAAATGGTAGATAAATGTTATCATACATTTGCCAAAACCAACAGAATGTATAATACCAAGAATCAATCCTAATATAAATCATGAACTTTAAGTGATAATGATGGATCAATGTAGATTCACCAATTACAACAAATTTACCATTCTAGTGGGGGATGTTGATAGTGGGTTAAATTAAACATATATGGGGGCAGAAAAAATATGGGAACTCTGTACTTACTGCTCAATTCTGCTATGATCCTAGCAATGCTCTAAAAATAAAGTCTATTTAGAAGAAAAACATAGTGCCTATTTCAACTCACCTAAGGGGGAAAGAAAAGAAAAAAGAAACTATACAACCAGTAAACACAGAAAGTGGGGAAATGATGGTGACACCTGGTAAACAGAATATATAAAATAACATAGAAATAATTAAGTCCAAATATATTCATAATAAAAATAAATAAAAATAGAAAAAAAATTTATTTCAGAAAACTGTCTTGTAAGTATGATACAATTAAAATTAGCTCACATAGAGGAACTGAAAATAAGGTAATAATCAAAGAGACACCGAGAAAATATTAACAAAAAGGAAACAGAGATGGTAACTTTAATACTAGATAAAATAGATTTAAAGATAAATGGCTTTAGCTTCTCAGGAGCAAGATGGCAAACCACAAGTTATTGCAACCAACTGGGATTGCCTGGTCTACCACAGAGGTTCAGGATGAGAGGAAGCCTTTCCAGAGACTTCAGTTGTTAGAGGAAGCTGTGCATTGATTGGAAAGCTTGAAAGAGCGGGCAGACTTGAATAGTACACAGCAACCAGACATGAATGCTGGTTGTAGTAGATTTGCCATAGGCTTGGTGGCTGGCAAAGCAATCATAGTGAGAAGGTCTTGGCAGCCAGAGGGCTGCCATTGTGGGAAGGTCGTGAGAAGGTCTTAGCAGGGCCCTAAATTATGCCCTCTAGGATCAGAACTCCACTCTTGCGACAGGCTGAGGGACTCCTGGACCACATGGGAACTAGAGTCAGGGGGCACCATACTGCTGAAGGATTCCAGAGAGCTTTAAGATCCCAACTGGGCAGGATCTGAATGCTGAAGAAACAATCAGGCAATCACCAAAGGCAACAAAGTTTGGAATAAGGACCATAGATGCTGGTTATGATCTCTGTCTCCTAAAAGAATTACAGTGCCACCTGGTGTCCTGGTAACACATTGTATCATACTGTCATCAAGAGCAAGGACTTCTGTTTAAAACAAAGGAAGCAGGGAGAAGTAGAAAGGAGGAAAAGGAGGTGAACAAGAAGAAAGAACACAGGAGGAGTAACCAACAGAAAAATTCAAACCTAAACAGATGAGGCAGCTACTGAAGAAGACTCCACCAATAAAGAATTAATGGACTTGACAGAAAGGGAATTTAAAATATGAATGATAAAGACAATAAAAGGAATGGATGAGAAAATGGAAAGACAGAATCAAAAGTCAGATGAGAGATATGTAGAATATAGAAAGGATATGGCAGAGCTTAAAGAAAAGAAAGAGACAATCAGGGAATGTAAAGATGCAATAGAAAGTATCAAAAATAGGTTAGACCATGGAGAAGAAAGAACCTCAGAGCTACAGCATAAAGATTTTGAGTTAATCCAGAAGTTAAAGAGGAAGAAAAGAAGAGAGAGAAAGCAGAACAGGTGCTTAGAGAACTGTAATACTTCACTTAGCATTCAAACATATGAATAATAGGGATTCCAGAGGGGGTTGAAGATTGTCCCAAAAGAATGGAAGCCCTACTGGAGACTATCATAAAGGAAAACTTCCCAAATTTTACTAAAGACCATGACACTCCTTTCAGATAGATATCAAATCCCAGATCATCTCAACTCAAACAGAGCCTCTCCAAGATACATTGTAATGAACCTGTCTGAAGTTGAGACAAAAGAAAAAAATCTACAAGGAGCCAGGAGAAAGCACCAACTGACCTACAGAACAGAGCTATTAGGGTGACAGCAGACTTTTCAAATGAAACCTTCCAACCTTCTGGTTCCAATCCATGGTCGTCCAACTTCAACATTCTTAACAAAACAATTTTAAGCCCAGAATTCTGTATCCTGCTAAACTAAGCTTCAAAATTTGATGCATAAACAAAATATTTTATGTATATGCAAGCACTGAAGAAATTCACCACAAGACCAGCTCCACAGGAAATACTTAGAACTACTCTCAACACTGACCATCACAATGGACCACCAGCAAAGTAAACAACCAGAAGCTAAAGGTTAAAACTTAGTCTCCGCAGTGGTGGAGAGGATTAAACTACACAATGAACTTTCACAAAATAAGATGAATAGAACTCCAACACACTTATCAATTCTCTCTAAATTGTCAATGAACTGAATTCACCACTTGAAGAGGCACAGGCTGGCTGATTGGATAAAAAAGCACAAGCTTGGCTCGGCACCTGTAGCTCAAGCGGCTAAGGCGTCAGCCACAGACACCAGAGCTGGCGGGTTCAAATCCAGTCCAGGCCTGCCAAACAACAATGACAACTACAACCAAAAAATAGCCGGGCATTGTGGTGGGCACTTATAATCCTAGCTACTTGGGAGGCTGAGGCAAGAGAACTGCTCAAGCCCAGGAGTTGAAGGTAGCTATGAGCTGTGATGCCACAGCAGTCTGCTCATGGCGAAAGCTTGAGGTTCTGTCTCAAAAAACAAAACAAAACAAACAACAAAAACAACCAAAAAAAAAAAAACCACAACCCACTATATTCTGTATCCAGAAGACGCATCTAACCTTGAAGGACAAATCAATACTCAGGGTTAAGGGATGGAAAACAGTATTTCAAGCAAATGAAAATCAGAAGAAAGAATGGGTTGCAATCTTATTTTCAGATACAAGCAGATTTACAACAACTAAAGTTAAGAAAAACAAAGAAGGACACTATATTGGTCAAAGGAACAATATAACAAGAAGACATTTCAATTTTAAATATTTATGCAGCCAACTTAGATGCTCCCAGATTTATGTAACAGACCTTGATGGGTCGAGCAATATGATATCACATAACACCATAATAGTCAGGGACTTTAATACCTCTCTGACAGAACTGGACATATCCTCTAAATAAAAATTAAACAAAGTTACAAAAGATTTAAATATGACCATGGAACAAATGGGATTAATAGACATGCAAAACACACCACCCTAAAGCTAAGGAATATACATTTTTCTCATTAGCCCATGGTACATACTCAAAAATCAACCACATCCTAGGATACAAACCAAACCTCTGCAAAATTAAAAGAATAGAAATTATACCTTGTATGTTCGCAGAACATAAAACAATAAAGGTTGAACTCAACACCAACAAAAACTTTGTGTTTATCCCTATACAAAGACTTGAAAATTAAACAACCTTATGCTGCATGATAGCTGCATTCAGGAAGAGATAAAAGGGAAATCATTAAATTCCTTAAACATAACAACAATGAAGACACAATTTACTAAAACCTGTGGGATACAGCAAAAACAGTTTTAAGAGAGAAATTTATTACATTAGATTCCTACATTCGAAAAACAGAAAGAGAGTACATCAACAAACTCATGAACCATCTTATGGAACTGGGAAAAGAACAATCTAATTCCACACCCAGTAGACAAAAAGAAACAACCAAAATTAAATCAGAGATTAATAAAATTAAAAACAAAAGTCATTCAGAAAATTAACAAAACAAAAAGTTGTTTTTAAAAAAATAACTAAAATAGATAAACCGTTGACCAGATTAATTAGAAACAGAGAAGTAAAATCTCTAATAATCTAGATCAGAAATGATAAAGGGGAAATAACAAGAGGTGCCACAGAGATACAAGAGATCATCTCTGAGTACTACTCTAAGAAACTCTATGCCCAGAAATTTTACAATGTGGATCAATACCTGGAATCATACCCTCTCCCTAGACTTAATCAAGAATATATAGATCTCTTGAACAGATCAATGTCAAGACCTGAGATCAAAGAAACAATAAAAAAAAAAATCTCCCAACAAAAAAAGCCTTGGTCCAGATGGCTTCACACCAGAATTCTATCAAACCTTCAAAAAAGAGCTTATACTCACATTACAGAAATTATTCCAAAAAAAAGAAAAAATCTGAGAAGGGAGGAATCCTCCCCAACACATTCTACAAAGCAAACATCATGCTGATACCAAAGCCAGGAATAGACACCACTAAAAAGGAGAATTTCAGACCAATTTCATGAATGAATATAGATGCAAAAATTATCAATAAAATCCTAGCCAATAGATTACAGGTATACATTAGAAAAATCATTCACCACAGTCAAGTAGGTTTCATTCCAGGGATGCAAGGCTGGTTTAACATACGCAAGTCCATAAACATAATTAACTATCAACAGAAGCAAAAGTAAAGACCATAGGATCCTCTCAATATATACAGAAAAAGCTTTGATAAAATTCAGTATCCTTTTCTAATTAGAACACTTAAGAATTTAGGCATAAGTGGCACATTTCTTAATCTGATTGAAGCTATCTATGATAAACCCACAGCTAATATTATACTGAATGGAGTAAAACTGAAAGCTTTTCCACTTAGAAATGGAACCAGAGAAGGTTGTCCTTTATCATAACTACTATTCAACACAGTGCTGGAAGTTTTAGCCAATACAATCAGGCAAGACAGGAAATAAAGGGTATCCAAATGGGGGAAAAGGAGGTTAAACTCTCTCTGTTTGCTGATGATCCAATCTTATACTTACAGAACCCCAAAGACTCAACCACAAGACTCCTGGAAGAGATCAAAAAATACAGCAATGTCTCAGGATATAAAATCAATGTCCACAAATCAGTAGTCTTTATATATGCAAATAACAGCCAAGATGATAAGGTAATCAAGGACACAATTACTGTCATAGCAGCTTAAAAAAAAAAAAAAGAAAGAAAGAAATACCTAGAGTTGAAGGACCTCTACAAAGAAAATTATGAAACCCTAAGAAAGGAAAGAGGAGAGAATATTAACAAATGGAAGAACATACCATGCTCATGGCTGGGAAGAATCGACATTGTTAAAATGTCGATTCTTCCCAAAGGAATCTACAGATTCAATGCTGTCACTATTAAAATACCAACATCGCACTTTCAAGA
>CAUYQV010184614.1:0-14473 GCA_963574575.1 Galagoides demidoff
TGTTGGAAAGTATATAAGATAATCAGTAAAGTTTAGCCAGGCCGCCGACCTGAGCGAGTCTCGGCCTCCCTTTATCATCTCGTCTGCAGTTCCTTCTCCCTGCGTCTCCGATCAGAAGCTCCAAAGAACTTACAACAACACCCCTCTGCACTCAGCTCCCCTGGCTTCCCCTTGTCGGTGCTTAGCAATGAACACTGAAGCGCAGCTCAGGAACCCCTGCAGCCAGCCTCCCTGCCTCCTGGCTCATCCTCCTGCTAGAGACCCAGCTCAGCAGGGGCCTGGAACCTCTCCCCCAGCTGGGCCCACCCTGCCCCTCAGCTTTCAGTACCACCCGTACCCACAGGCCCCGGATGTTCCCCTTCTGGTCCACAGGTCCCACTAGCCATCTCAAACTCGGGCATGGCACAGACTTCAAGCTGCTCCTGCCCAGTCTCCCCGTAGGACCAGTGGTGGAGACTGAATAGGTTTGCACTGGATTTAGACAAACCAGAAAAGCCAGGGGACCTGAAGGTGGCTGTGACCTGCCCTTTATTCAACTCGTGGCAGACAGGGAACAGGCATGGGGCCATCCGCCTTCACCCAGCTCCTGGGGGCAGGAGAGCTAGCATAGGAAGCTTCTTTCCATCCCCCCAGTGGAAAGCCTTGGGACCCTCTACAGTAGCCAGAACAAAAGTGGCTCCAAATCAAATTACTTAGGAACACAGGGCACCTGCCGCTTACTCATAGTTATTCAACCAATGGGGCACCGTGTGGCCTTCAGTTAAGAAAGCCTAATTCAAGTCGTGTTCCCCACACTGCTGCACAGAAAGCCCCCCTGCTGCCCTGAAGCTGCCTGGGCCTTCCCGCCTCCCAGCCCCTAGGGCCACTCCCTGCACTGGCATCCCTCTCCTGGACATGGCAGGCAACTGTCAGCAGCTCCCCTGCAGCCCAGCCTCATGTTTGCTCACCACCAGAAGGGCCCTTTAGAAATGCCAACCCCAGTAGGTGCCTGCTCCACCCCTCCCTCCATAGTCCGGGCCCCACTGTGGCTCCCTCCGCTGCAGCACAGGCTTCCTCACTGTCCACAAAGCACCCCAACCTTCTCCACTGCCGTGCGCTGTGGGGACTGCACCTCTGGCAGGTGCCCGGCACGTGGCCAGGTTCTCACTTTGTCCAGCCTCTGCAGAAAGGTGCTTTTCCTGATCACCCCACCCAAACCTCACCTCCCAGCTCTTTTCTCTCCAGAGCACTAGGAACTCTTTAACCTGCTGCTGTCCCCTCCAGGGAAAGGGTAGGTTCCATGGAGGCAGGAACAAAGCAGATGCCTGTAGCTGCTGAATGAACAACTGAATGACCAGAGAAAGGAAGCACAGTCCCAGCAGGAGGCTGGAAGCCAAGTGTGGAGGGAGGGTGGAGCTGGGGTGTGCAGGAGGGGCAGGTGACAGGTGGGCATGGAGGTCGAGGAGGGCAGGGACAGCCCAGAGCTGGAGCTCTGCCTGGGGGGTAAAGAGGCCTGGGGCTCCTCCCACTCACCTCTCAGGGGACCCTCACACCTGGGACACACAAGCAGTGACACCTCCAGCCAAGTCCTGGCCCCCCAGCCCCCACTCAGGATGGTCTTTGCCTGCTTCCTTCTTTGAACTTAATACGCCCCCACCGACCCACCCCTCACTTAGCACTGGCCTTGGGTTTCCCTGCTTGCCCTCCAGAGGCTGGCCTACCCGACCTCCGGCCTTCACAGCCTGAACCCTGCCTCCAGGTGGCTTTAACCAGTGGGACATAGAGAGAAGGAGGCACAGCTCCAGCCAGAATACCCTGACCCAAAGCACAGCTTCCTTCAGATGGGTTTCTGATGAGCTTCCCTCCTCTTCCTCCCCAGGTCCCTTTCACCTGCACACAGAACATACATCATCCCGAGTTAAACTCTCTTCAATGGCCCCTTAAGTGAACTCCTGGCTTAGGGTCAGGTCCCTGAGTGCGACAGTGCTTGGACCTTCTAATCTAACCAGGCAAGTGACTATTAACGTTGTCTGGTGCCCGCCCTCCAGTGTAGCTTGTGAGACAGAGCTCCAGGTCCATGCCGGTCACTGCTGAGCCCCTGTGCCCTGTACCCTGCTTGGGACAAAGCAAGGACCCAGTAAGTTATTTGCTGGGTGAACGCCTGGCACAGCTGACACGCAGCCACGCACACATCTGTGTAGATCACATCAGACCCCGCAGGGCAGGAAGCAGACCCAGGGCCTCAGCCTGGCCAGGAAGGGTGGAGGGGCCGGAAACACCCCACATTTGCTGACAGGACTAGAGTGCCCCTTCCCTCCCTGCATGTGCCGGCCTCCCCTGCCAGAAGGGTTAATGGCAGGCTGGGTGGACCCCTGAGGCCAGGCCAGGGCTTCCTCTAAGTCAGGGCTGCTCTTCTGCCTTACTCAGCCACAAGGATAAAAGTGCAGCTTGTAAACAAACTGTCTCCAGCTGGCCACGCTGTCAGGAACTGAAAGTGCAGCCACAGCACAGGGTCCCCAGCGCCTCCCACACCCCTTCCCTGCACTCCACAAAGCCTACGGGGGGGAAGCGCGGGGTGAAACTCACCTCTACAGACGCCCCACATGCACAGTGGCAATGACCCCGAGGCTCTGCTACAGAAGACCTCTGCCGGTCACCTAACAGCAGAACTGGCTGAAAATGCCCATCCTGGGCCACCAGCCTGCTGAGCCCAGCCCTGGCCACTTCTGCCAGCACTCCCCTGTCTCTCTGCCTGGTACACCCTCTGTGCTTCTGTCCCCTGGCCTAATGCTACCCGTACCTGTAAGGCTCTCAGAAGCGCTGGGCCTCTGTCATGAACCTCCTGAGAAGACTCTCTCTCTCCGGCCACTTGGGCCACCCAGATTGGAATCTACTGGCTCAAGGGCCAGGCTGCTCAGATCAAGACAGAAAACTTGGTAAGCCACCCTTTCCTCGGAGCGATCAGCTGCAGCGGTGAAGAAAATCTACCACAATTTTTACTCTTCCACCCTGTCCTGGGCTCTGGTATGAGAAAGGCCACTGAGCCCGAGCCACCAGGCAGGGCTCCCCAGAATCAAGGTTTACAGAGACATGCCCTTTGATTTCTAATGGCATAAACCAAACCCCAAGAAACCATCAGGCCCAGAGCCAACTTGGATCACTTCTTCCTGCAAATTCAGCAAAAGCAGCACCAATAAAACATCTCCCACTGGTTTCTGCTGGAGCTTTGGTTAACTGGCACCCAGAATTTAAAAGGCAAAAGCCACGTCATCCTTAAGTCCCAGGCAAATAAGGCTTTACTACAGGCAGTCAAGGGGCAGGCTGGGTGGACCAACAGACCCACAGAACAAGCCTCTGGCCCTAACATGAGACCTCCCCCAGGCAACCACCGGCACCTGTCAGCAGCCCAGGGCCAAGAAAAAAAGACCTAGAAAGGGACTAGCCCCAGCGAGGGGATGATGTCACTGCCCCTACAAAGTGTCCCAGTACACACACACACACACACACACACACACACACACACACACACACACACACGACTTTCACCCCCACATCTGAACTGAGCCACCCTCTCCTTTCTCCTCAATGGCCACCCGCTGGGTCCTCACCTAGTTCCCAGACCCCTGAGGATTCATCCATAGAACTCAGGGGCTCCACCTGCTTGCATGAGAAAAAGCTATACTTTTATTTTCTCCAACCTCATTCAAATCTACGTTTTCTTCAATTTTCAACATAAGCAACTCACCACTCAGCACTAGCAGGGCCTGTGAATCTGTCACCAATATGCAGCTAGGGGGCCAGCCACATACTCCAGAGCTGGCAGGTTCGAATCCAGCCCGGGCCTGCCAAACAACAACTACAACCCAAAAATAGCCAAGCATTGTAGCGGGCGCCTATAGTCCCAGCTACTTGGGAGCTGAGGCAAGAGGATTGCTTGAACCCAAGAGTTTGAGATTGCTGTAAGCAATCACCATGGCACTCTATCAAGGGCAACAAAGTGAGACTCTGTCTCAAAGAAAAAAAAAAGAAAAATCAAAGGTCTCTTCGTATCACGTTATTGCTGTTGCAGCATCTCAAAATATCACTTTTGTTCATCACTACTTCGAAAATGAAGGTGCTGGCCAGTCGCCATGGCTCATACTTGTAACCTTAGCACTCTGAGAGGCCAAGATGAGCCGAAATGGGCCGAGAAGGGCAGAGATGGGCCAAGATGGATTGCTTGAGCTCAGGAGTTGGAGACCAGCCTAAGCAAGAGCAAGACTCTGTCTCAACTAAAAAAATTAAAACACAAAGTGAGTGGCACCTGTAGTCCCAGTTACTCAGGAGGCTGAGGCAAGAGGATTGCTTGAACCCAAGAGTCTGAGGTTGCTGAGAGGAATGAAGCCACAGCACTCTACCCAGGGTGACAGATTTGATTATTATAAAAATAATAACAATAATGAAGGTGCTTAGTAGATCTGCTAGCTTTTGTTAGTTAATGCATTCATAAAGACCCATGTGTGACTACATCACAAGTTTATTCTGGTAATTGTATTTCCATAGAATTGGTTTTCTTTGCAATCTTCTACATTTATTCTGTGGGTGTGAACACATTACACTGAGAATGGTGCCTGCGTTTCCCAGATGCCCGGGGGACCACAGCACAGATAAGGACAAGATCCCTGCTCCAGAATGCTGAGCCACTTGCAAATGGGGCTGTGCAGCTAAGCACCCAGCAGCGAGGCCAGCTGAGGCCAGCCTGCCTCTTCACCTCAGCCTCCAGCTCAGGGTCAGGTGCTGAGCAAAGCAAGCTGGGTCACCAGGGAGGGCCTCCAGGGAGCTGCTCAATGCCCCCCCGCCCCCCGCCTCTCTCATCCTGAGGAGGGTCAGGAGGCTAAGCACACACGGAGACAAGAGGAGACTGTGTGGGGTCAGGACTAGGACCAGGCCCAGGCAAGGGCCAGGAAGGTAAAAGGGCACTCAGCAGCCCACTTCCCACAGACCCACCCAACCCTCAGTCCCTAAGGGCAGCCTGAGGCTGCTGTACCAGGAGTACAAGGATCACATCAGGGTGGGGATGGGCTTGCGACGCCTCCAGACACTTTGCATCCAGAAGAATGCTGATTCTAGCATGACCTATGACCCCACAGGTACACACCTGGGACAGCTCACCTGCTGCTTCTTCCCAGCTCTTGGGAGTGCTCAGTTAAAGATATTTCTTCACTGTCAGGATTCTGTCCCCCTCCCCAACCACAATTCCTTTCTTGCAATGTTGGACTAAGAATAAACCCCCCACACACTTCATTCATTTTACCAAGCACCAATCACCAAGCAGCCGCAGACTGCTCTGGAGGTACAAAGTGAATTGGTCCCCAAGCCCCATCCAAGGAGAAGAGGTATGAAGAGAAGCAACCCCTCACCCAACCACCAAGGGCAGATGTGGACAAATGTCCCGCCAGGGAAGAAAACTGGGACTCTCTGTGTTCTGAGAAGGAAGGCTTTACTGGGGGATTGGGAAAGACATCTGGGAGAAGGAACCATCTTAGCTGGGCTGGCAAGTATGTGAACAATCACGTCAGAGGAGAAGGGCATTGGAGAGCCAGCAGGTAAGTCGGCAAGGGAAGAGGGGAATAGAAAAAGCCACCTAGGGGAGCCCAAAGGTCTCCAAGCACGGCTCGAGGGGCACGCAGGCTACCTCCTGCCAAGTGCCATGGGATAAGGGGCCCTCTCCACCGGGCGACTGAAAGTGACCTCAGTCAGATACTCTGTCTCAAGCTGAAGCCCACGCCCAGGCCGGCAGAGCAGAGCAGGATCAGCCCTGAAACACTCCCAAGAGGGGCATCTTGAGCTCCTAGTAGAACCTGAGATGCTAGTTTAGGGCTTCAACCGCTGCCCAAACCATATGGGTACACCCCAGTCACCTGGAACTCGCATGGGCTTCCCTTGTGTCAGACCCTGGTAGGACAAAATGTGACTCCCAAGGAGCCCATGGCCATGACCTGCTGGTGTGATGCCTTCTTGTGCCTGACCTCCATTCTCTCCTGTGAGTAAAGCCAGGAGCTCTGCCTTGCTAGAAACACGCTCAATCCTCCTGCTCTTAAGGAAGCCACTGGGCTCAACCTCAGGCTCAACGTATCCCTAGGGCGGCCCCATACCAGGCCAGGAAGGCTCTTCTCAAGAAAGCCTTGTCAAGCTCTGGAAGTTCCTTGCACACTTCCAGCAGTACACCTCTCTAAAACCTGTTTTACACCCACCCACCCTGCCTGGGCTCTGCTAAAAGGGCCCTCCTTCTAGGATCCAGCCAGTCACCAGCCAGGCTGCTCTGTGTCTTCAGAAGAACAGGAGGCCCTGGGCCAGCATGGAGGCCTGAACTGCAGTCCCTGAAACTCCCTGTGACTACTTGGCCCACCCAGAGATACAGCATACCCACAGCTGGGCACCAGTCTGCTTTCTCTGATCCTTAAGAGGTCACAGGCTGGGCTCAAGGCTCTGACCCAGAGTTCCTTCACACTTAATCTTTTTTTTTTAGACAGAGTCTTACTTTGTCGCCCTTAGTAGAGTGCTGTAGCATCATAGCTCACAGCAACCTCAAACTCTCATACTTCTGGGCTTAAGTAATTCTCATGCCTCAGCCTCCCAAGGAGTTGGGACCACAGGAGCCCCCCACAAGGCCTGGCTATTTTTAGAGATGGGATCTCGAGCCAGTGAGCTCAGGTAACCCCCTTCCTGCCTTGGCCTCCTGAAGTGCTAGGATTACAGGCATGCCACTGTGCCTGGCCCACACTTAATCTCGTTCTTTCTTTTTTTTTTTTTTTTTCTTAAAAGAAGGAAAGGGAAACTTATTACTTTGCTGGCAAAGGAGGAAAAATGGCAGACTATTCATCTCAAAATACCAATTTCCACAAACATAAGCAGAAATACAGAGTTTTTAAGGAGGAAAGCCTACTGTCTTTCAACTATAGTTGATGATTCTAATATTCCCTTCTCCGTGGAAGACTAACCCATGACCTCCACCCACCTGGGAGATCCACCCAAAACTCCAGGCCAGCCTGGCACCAGGTCCATCTCCTACAGTTCAAAGAACAAAAGATATTTCTTCCCCCGCCCCCACCAGCCCCTGGCAGGGATGCACATCTTTACACTAGCAATTCTCTACCTGAACGGCATCTCTTTGCTTAAGGACTAGCACAAAAGTGATCCAGAGAGTGAAGCCTTCCCAGACTCTGCCCTGAGCTCAGAGCCACGCCCCTCCTTTGCACACACCAAGACCAGATACAGGCAGATGGATGACAAGAGTCTCAGCCCCGTGGCCTGTGAGCAGCTATGGGTAGGCCCAATGCCATTCTTGCATTCCAGGAACACAGCAGGTGCCCACTCTATCTTTGATCTGTATATTCTACACGTCCCCTCTACACGTCCCCCAACCTTGGGGGCCAATTGAGAACCCACTTTCTGTTGTCATTCTCTCCACCTCCCGAAAAGAAATGAATTCAGTCCACCAGTTACACCATTCAGGTCTCAGTTCCCAAGTGGCATCTGGAGCATTGCCCCCCTGCAACCCCTGCTTTTCCTAGCCCCCTGTCCCACCAGGCCTACACCCCCTCCCACGGAACTCATACACAGCTCAGGGCAGAAAGCTCTTTAAAAGGCACATGAAAACTCTTTCCAGCACCTCAGGACAAAGTCTGGAAGAGGCCACCACACCCTCCAGTCAAGGGCTGGGCCGCACTCTTCCTTGACCCCCAAACACTCAGAACTCTCAACCTTTGGCTCTTAACCATTGCTCAGATGCTTCCTCGTCTGGGACATTCTCCCCAACACTTCAGCGAGCCAACTGTCCACACTTCCTCCCACTAGGACCACTCACCCTTCTCTCAGCAGAATGATAAAGCACCTACTGTGTGCAAGGCACCGGGGTAGTGACACCCAGCGCTGAGAAGGGCCTTGCCCTTTTGTTCTACACCTGGAGAAGGCAATCAACAAGTACCAATGCTCCACAGAGTTTTTCACATGGGAATAAGGGCTACAAAGAGTCCCCTGGGTGGTCAGGGAAGGATTCTCCTAGGAGATGACATGTGGGCCCCGAATGACGTGGGGGAGTGCCCTGCTGGGGAAAGAGGATTCCAAGCCCTCCTCAAACACACCCTCGTGCCCGGCGCCCTTGCAATGCCACCTTCCCATCTGAGGGTCATGGCAATGAACATACCTGTCGACCTGAGCCCCCACATTGGCCTCACACAGCGGGGCCACCACACGCGCATAGGTCGAGCCTTACAAGCCAAGGCTGCCCCCAAGGGCCAGTGGACAGCCGGGAGGGTGGAGAGGAGCTGCGGGAACCGACTAGAGGCGTGCAGCTCTCCGCTCCATGGCTGCCCACGGCACTCAGCAAACCTGGCCAGGGACCCTCACCAACTGTCCAGCCAGGAACGCCCAGGTTCTCTCTCGGCGCTGGCCAGAAAGAGCGAGGGAGAGGTGCAGCACTCACCCGGTGGCAGCCGCCATCTTCACCCAGCGGGAGCGTCACGTGAAGTGCGGCGTCAGCTGAGCCAGGCACAGCCCAGCCCGGCTGCACCGGGTCTTACTGCGGGGGCGGGGTCAGAGGCGGGAGGGGCGGGGCCGGGAGGCTCTGTCCCGCCCCCTCCAGCGCCTTGTCCTGGAGAATGGGTGGGGCGGGGCCGTGAGAGGGGCGGGGCTCGGGCTGCAGCCAGGCGTGAGTGGGGCGGGGACAGCATCCGAGACCTTTCTGGGGTGCGAGGGAGTGTCTACAGCATTAGCCGTCGACTGGTTTAGCCTGGACCCTGGGGAGCTCTCCTAGGAATAAAACCATGGGAGAAGAGGGAGGGGGAGGAGGCAGGTAGGATACTGACCCAGGCTAGGGTGTGGCAGAGGCGACAGTTGGTGCTTAAGAAGGCAAAGGGATTGAACAAAGACTGGGGTAATAGGAGGAACCAAACGTTCAGTGCCCAGGAGAGGGAGCTGGGGACAGAGGTGCAGCCTCACAGGTAAGCAAGGGCCAGCTCCTGGAGGGCCTTGAATAAGGGGTGGGTGAGTTAGGTCTGGTAGAATCTCTTCCACATTCCCTAAGCTGCAGAATGAGAAGAACCCTGAGGAAGGGAGGCCAGGGAGCAGGGCTGGGGAGAAGTGAGCCAGGGAAGAGGGGCTCGGGAGAGAGCGTCTACCAGGGGCTTGCTCCTCTGCCCAGCCAGACACAGGTGTTGGGTGCAGGGTCCTATGAGAAGTGGGCAGGGGGAGATGAGGAAGCAGGGGCTGCCCTCCCTACTGCCAGCAGGTATGGCATTTGTAGCACTGGCCCGGATGCTTTGCAAATGTTAGCTCATAGAAATCTCACAAAGCCCTGCGAGACTCTCTTTGATGAGCCATCTTACAGATGAGGAAACTGAGGCCCAGAGCGGTGAGAAACATACCAGAGCTCACATGGGGGCCATGCTAACACAGTCGCTCCCCACTGGTGACCCATGCTGACTCTATGAAGGGGGGCGTCCAGGGAGGGTGGGAAAAAGTGCCCCTGGGGTCCTGGGCCGTATGAACATGTACAGATGTATTTGGACAGGAGGCAGCATTGAGCCACAGCTGGAAGTGGCTTCTGGTGAAAGGACTTGGGTTGGGGGATGCTTCTTGTTTCTTTGCTGAAATAAAGACATGGGTCACTGTCGAAGTCTGGTGGGAGCCTGGCTGCTGTTTGTCACCATAGATCAGGAAGGAGAGCAGGCCCCTTAAATAGGAGGAATGGAGCCAGACATGTGGGGCAAGGGCAAACAGCATGTAGCATGACTCCTCGGAACCCCAGTGCTACCCCTGGTATCCTCACCTGTCACCTGTCAGGAGGGAGCTAATGGGGCCACCTTAGGGGCTGCTGTAGGATTTCACTATCAAACTTGCAGACACTTTTAGCTCATGGCACAGCCAGAGGAGCCAAAGCTGTCAGGAGGAAGGTGGCACGTCCAGATAGCCCTTCCCACCTCCCTGACCCTGCTAAGGCACAGGAGGGTTGACAGAAAAGGGGGACCCACCCCTTCCACCCCTCCCCTCTACACAGTGGCTTCTCACAGGTCCCTGCCATCAAGGTAAGACCCACAAAGACTCTCTCTACCCTCTTGCCAGTTTCCAAGAGAGCCTAGGCACAAGGGTCCACACCCCACTGCCTGACCCAGAGTCGCCGAGAGCTTGGACACCCCCACCCCTTAGGCAGTAGATCCACCTTCAGCTAAAGACACTCAACTCCCTAGTAAGGGACACTTTTTCTAAATAACAAAGGGTGAACAGAATGAGCTTTTCATACTCCTTTCTGGAAGGAAAACCTGTCCCCTAGGCAATCATACCTGCCCCCACCATTTCTTTTGACATAAAATATGTCAAAATCAAGCCAACCACCAGCTCTGAGTGTTTAATAGTATGAAGAAGTAATTATCTGAAACATTCACAGAAGAGCAGGGAGAACTGAGTGGAGCACCCTTGTTACTGGGTAGTAACAGAGGGGCATTGCTCACAACCACTGCCCACCCAGACCTGTCTGGACAGTGGGCCTCTAGGCAGGGCCATAAGCCTGGCCCAGAGGGCTGCCCGCCATCCTCATCTCTCCCCATCAGAGGCTCTGGCAGGAGCGCCAGGAGAAGCCCAGGGTGTGGGAGAAGATTGTGTAGTTACTCATGCAGGGCAGGCCAGGGACGCTGCTGGGAGCCAGGAGGCAACTGGGGAAAGATTGATTTAGAGAGTCGAAGTGGGAGTGTGTAAATCAGCCGCCCGAGAGCGCCAGGCGGCACACTCAGGCCTCACGCAGCATTGCCTTCGAGGTCACAGGTCCTTGACTGAAACAGTTTCCCAGTAGTAATCCCCTACAGGTGGCTGGGGGCGGGGGAGGCAGGGAGGGGTGCCTGTGCGCAGCTGGCCGAGTCATCAGAACATCTTTACTCTCCAGAAGTGCCCTGCCCCAGCCAGAGACCTGTAAAAGGAGCTTCATCCCAGGAAAAGTCCTTTGTCCCTGGGACAGTATCTGGCCAGGTTTCCCTGCTCTGCCCACCCACCTCAATCTAACCACCATGGACTCTGCTGAAGGCTGGCTACCTGGAGAGGGCAGGCCCAGGCCCAGACAGGGTGACCAACCAAGTCCTGAATCACGGACCACTGTTGGGATGATGCAGTGTGTCCTCTAGAAGACCCATGACGTGGACCCATCCATCTGCAGTGTATCTGCTGGAAGGCTCCATGGGACCAATCTGGGGTGGCCTGGACAGTGACTCTGCCCCCAACTGCAGAGCTATTGCCCATGCGGTGAGGGGTAGGAGCCCAGCCCCTGTCCTGGAAGAACTTCAGGCTGGGGGCAGAGGAGGTAGAGGAGCCCTGAGTACCAGGCTGCTACTGCTGTTTGCTAAGGGATTCTGAGCAGGGAGCATGAGTCCAAGCCCATCCCTCAGCCAGGGGCAACCTGGAAAGAGCCAGCAAGAGGAACTACACCAGCCTCAGAGGGTAAAAGCCTTATAGGATGGAATCTGGGTTGGTTTGTAATTGTCTTTGGTAAGAATAGAAGAGTGGCTGCAGAAAAACAGCACCAAATAGACCAAAAAGAGAGAGAAAAGGGGGTGAGGTCTGGGGTGAGATGGGGGTGGGTGGCGAGTTCCAATCCAACCTCTCCCCAGTGGACCAGGAAGGAGTGCGATGGCTTGAGACGCACGGGAGGTTTTCTCTCCTGGGATCTGGCAGGTCCCAGCCTTCACCCTTTGCAGTGTCCACAGTGACAGCCACAGCTCTCCCTCTTCTCCCTCCAGGGCCACACTCCAGCTGTCACCACCATCTGTCACCGGCCCTCCCAGAGGACCCCCTACCTTACCTTCTGGTCCTCCCGCCCTTCCTCCCCTGGCCCAGCCCACCCTGGCATCCGTCTTTCTGCAGGAAAAAAGGCAGGCAGAGCCCAGGGGCCTTCCCAAGGAAGCCCCGTCACCGGCTTAGATGGAGTGGTCCCTGCTGGGTGCTTCGCCGGGGTCTATGAGGCAATTCAAGATGAGAAATGGAACGGTGGCTTCAGAGAGGCAAATCATTCCGACAACACCTGAAAGACATTCAAGGAAACAAGCTCTTTTTGTGTGTGCGAAAATGGGGAATATATTGTTTTTCACTGTTTGGAAGACTGTTTTCTCATCTTGAAATCACAAGCTGTTTTCTTCCAGGGAGACTTATAAATACATCCAATTATCGACATTCAATATAGGAAATAAAGTTCTGAAATGGCTTTCTTCCACACGCGCACGGAAGGGGCCAGCCAGGTTGGACAGGTGATAATTACTTTTATTTCTTACAAGGCGCATCCGTGCGGAGTGGTTGGAGCCCCACCTTTTATTGCTTTCACCTTTTATTACATTTCCCGTGTTGTGCTGGGCTGTTCATCGGTATAACTTTATTACCCCGTTTCAGGATCTTGATAAAAATGAGAGGAAATTTCTAATTTCAATAGCATGAGTGCAAAGTCCCCGAGTAAAGAGCATTTGGTTCTGCAGCTTGTGACCTGGAGGGAAGCTCCTGGGGAGGGGATGGACTGTCCCTCTGCTTAGCTCCAGGTCACTGGACAGTGGTTTTCTACCAGCATTCACAACTGGACAGTGGTCCTCTGCTGGCACACACAACTGTTCCTTTTAGGCACTACGCTCAGGTTGTCAAATTTTTAAGAAGGATGCTTTCTGCACTTTGTGAAAGCACCTACAGCTGTGTGCCCGGCAGCCACCTGCCCATGCTGCTGCCAAGACTGGATCACTTGGCTCAGAGCCTGTGGCTCAATCGGCTAAGGCGCCAGCCACGTACACCTAAGGTGGCGGGTTCGAATCCCCAGCCTGGGCCCGCCAAACAACAATGATGGCTGCAACCAAAAAATGGCCGGGCGTTGTGGCGGGTGCCTGTGGTCCCAACTACTTGGGAGGCTGAGGCAGGAGACTCGCTTGAGCCCAGGAGTTGGAGGTTGCTATGAGCTGTGATGCCATGGCACTCTACCCAGGGGGATAGCTTGAGGCTCTGTCTCAAAAAAAAAAAAAAAGACTGGATCACTTGTGTTTTCTTCCTCGGCTTCTGCTGGAATTACTCCTGACCTCACCCTCTCCTCTGCTTTGATCTCAGAGACTGCTCACTCATCAGGGTTTTCTACGGCAAATATCCCCTGGACCTGGGCACCTCACGTGGAAGAGCGATGCATGGGAGGGATGTCAGGTGGCACTGCTGAAGAAGAGGCAGGCTCAGAAAACAGGCAGGACCCCAGATGGCTGGTGGCTGGGCACACCACCGGGCCAACACCTAGTAAGCAGGGTGGCTGGTGCTGCTACTCAGACCCTTGCCACCACCTCTGCTCCTGGGCATAACCTGGGGCTGACACAGCATCCTGTGTTCACTCCCTGCATGGCCAAAGTCCAATGTGGGCAGTGATGCCAATTGTAGAGCCCAAGTCTCATACCCACTCCCTGGGTGTCCTGTCCCTTTTGGTTTTTGCTAGGACTAGGAATATGGTGGGGGGGGCAGTACCTGGCATCTCACCAAGTTCCAAGATGCTGGTTAATATACACAAAGCCCTGCAGTGATGGATCAGCTTGGGGTGCCAGCAACCCCACTCAAATCAAATCTTGAAAAGGCCCAGGCATAGTGGCTCACATCTGTAATCCCAGCACTCTGATAGTTGATTGCTTAAGCTCAGGAGTTTAAGACCAGTCTGAGCAGCAGCAAGACCCCATCTCCACATATAGAAAAACTAGCTGGATGTTGTGGCAGGTGTCTATAGTCCCAGCTACTTGGGAGGCCAAGGCAAGAGAATCACTTGAGCCCAAGATTTAGAGGTTGCCGTGAACTGTGATGCTCAGGGTGACAGAATGAGACTCTGTCCCAAACAAACAAACAAAAAAACAAACAAAAAAACCACAAAAAAGTAAAACAAAACTTGAAGTCCTGCTTGGCTGAACGCACCCTGAATACTGCAATCAGGCAGCTAGAATGTAGTTATTTTCATGTTAGCATGAGTTTCTTGTGTCACGATTTGGTATAATTTTAAATTTCAGTTTACTTGGTTGGGGGGGATACACCATCTTTGGCTTCATTACTCTTAGGTAGCTTCCTTGATAGGTAAATATTCCTTTAGAAATTGTGTGGTGAAGAAAGAAGGGCATGGATTTCAAAGTCAGCAGCCTGGGCTCAGGTCCGAGCAATGTGATATCCCTGGCCCTGAACATCAGGGCCCTCAGCAGAAAGTATAACATGATACAAATGTAGTGGCAGTCACTTTCTTTTCTCTTCTTTCTTTTTTTTCCAGGTGAATCTGTCTATTGCCTAAACCTCCATTCAATAGTATTTATTAATTAATTTATTTTTTTAGAGACAGAGTCTTACACTATTGCCCTGGGTAGAGTGCTATGGCATCACAGCTCACAGCAACCTCCAACTCCTGGGTGCAAGTGATTCTCCTGCCTCCACTTCCCAAGTAGCTGGGACTACAGGCACCCACCACAATGCCTGGCTATTTTTTGATTGC
>CAUYQV010184616.1:0-10633 GCA_963574575.1 Galagoides demidoff
TTTTTTTTTTTTTTGAGACAGAGTCTCATGATGTTGCCATCGGTAGAGTGCTGTGGCATCACAACTCACAGCAACCTCAAAGTCTTGGGCTTAAGAGATTCTCTTGTCTCATCCTCCCAAATGGCTGGGACTACAGAAAAATGCCACAACACCTGGCTATTTGTTGTTGTTGTTGTCATTGTTGTTTTATGAGGCCCAGGCTGGGTTCAAACTCACCAGCCTCAGATGTAGTGGTTGGCACAGGAACCACTGAACTTTGGGCCCCTGTGCCTGTGGAGATGATTTTTAAAACTTTAATTTAGCAAGGGGAAAGGTGTTTATTTTTTTTCACTTTTTTCCCTCTTGCCTTGGCCTCCCGTAGTGCTGGGATTACAGGTGTGAGCCTCCACTCCCAGCCAGTCTTTGTTTTTTTGGACTATAATTTTCCATGGGCATTAAATAAAAAGTGAGATACTCTCTATCATATTTTTGGCCTCATATTTCAAATTTAGTGATTATTGATAGGAGTATGGATGATAGTGATGAAAAATAAAATGGAGGCAAAAATTCAGCATAGGCTTAAGGGTTCTGGAATTAATCATGTCTGTTCTGTATATTTCAGCATTCCTTGGGAGTAGGTGCCACATGGCATATCCTAGTGTTCCAGGGAAGTTCTGAAAGGAATGGTATTAGGTATGGTCTTCAAGTCATTTCTAATATTTTTGTTTTCTTCCTAAAATATGGTACTGGCATCTCGTGCCGACCAAAGGCTTGAATAGCATCACTAATGGATAGAATAAGGAAAATAACACTTCCATCAAAGAATAGTGGTAAAAAACAAGCAACTAATTGAGACTTTTACTAATAGTTAGGATCACGATGCCTCATTTTATTTGAAATAGATTCTGGCCCCTGCCTCTACAACATGCTTCCAATAAGATGCAGAAAGCTCTTCCTAAAAGTAAAACGTCAGCCTGGCTTCAAAATCTAAATTTAATTTAGGGGTAAAGTAGTTCACAACATTCTTGGATCTAAACTTTATTCCCTATCTAGTTACCAGATAAGTTCCCTGCCTGGATGTGAGAACCAAAAAAGTACTATTTGGTTCTCAATTTGCATAGGTAGTCAACAGCAGGAAGAAGGGTGAAGAGATTCAGGCACCAAATTCTAATTTCAAATCTCAAAAAATATGTCACTCACTTGAAAGAGAGATATAAAGACAAGAGTAAAAAAGAATAACGTTTAAAAATTTTAATGGCTGGGCCTGGTGGCTGACGCCTGTAATCTCAGCACTCCGAGAGACCAAGGCAGGTGGATTCCCTGAGTTCAGGAGTTGCAAGACCCCAATCTCTACTAAAAATAAAAAAACCAAGCAGGTGTGGGGGCAGCTGCCTGTAGTCCCAGTTATTCAGGAGGCTGAGGCAGGAGGACTGCTTGAGCCCAGGAGTTTGAGGTTGCTGTGAGTTATGATGCCATGGCACTCTAGCCTGGGTGACAGAGTGAGATTCTGTCTCAAAAAATAAAAATGAAAGTTTTAAAAATATTAAATAATAAAGCAATTGGCAAATAAAACCCATTCTTTCAATCATGAATGTCCTCAATGTGAAGCCCAGGGGTACTGAATTTATATCCTGAGAGCTTTGGAGGCATTTGAGATTCTGGATCACGGGAGTGTAGGAGCTCCCATGACACTATGAAAGGTTGCATCTGGCTAGGCGCCTGTGGCTCAAGCGGCTAAGGCGCCAGCCACATACACCTAAGGTGGCCGGTTCAAATCCAGCCCAGGCCTGCTGAACAACAATGACGGCTGCAACTAAAAAATACCCGGGCGTTGTGGTGGGCGCCTGTGGTCCCAGCTACTTGGGGGGAGGCTGAGGCAGTAGACTTGCTTGAGCCCAGGAGTTGGAGGTTGCTGTGAGCTGTGATGCCACAGCACTCTACCCAGGGGGAAAGCTTGAGGCTCTGTCTTAAAAAAAAAAAAAAAAAAGAAAGAAAGAAAGAAAGAAAAAAGGAAGGTTGCATCCAGCCAAAAGTTTGGAGAAAAAATAGTTAGGAATTCATCAGAATAGTCTGGAGTGTTGCGTGTATGTGTGTGTACATATGTGTGCACAGAATAGACCTGACCAAGGACGGTGACAGTCCATGGAGATCAATTACAAAGCACAAAATGAACACAGCACCATTACATTTTAAGGCATTGTGTCCTCCACTTCATACTTTTGGTGTGTCAGATCAGGGTGACAATCCTGGAATGGTCTTTGTATCCAGGCTATTGATAGGGACATTCCAAAATTCTGTAGAGAATAACGCTCAGGAAAGATTCTATTGCCATTATAGTGAACACCTGTTTAGCAGTTTTCAGCCAGTCTGCTACTTCTCTGAACCAATGCAAAAGCTGTTGTATGCATCCAGCATACCACTATGTTCAGTAACAGAGCAAGTAACTGCCACACTGTTCATATGGCAAACTGTGCTTTTAATGTGTGGTTGGTTACATTAGACATCATTGGCCTAGAAAGCAAGTGACAGTAGTTGCAGATGTTTCCAGCAGCAGGTTTTCTTTTAGATGTTCTTTAAGAAATAGAAAGGAGCTTCTAAGTTCAGGGATAAAATGAAGACGGACTAACACAGTACAGGCAACGCAAGGATACCATTGTTACTGCCCATATTGTGGGCAGCACCACTGTTACTGCCAATATTGTGGTGTTATCATGATTCATACTGGGGAGCAATCAGTCATTCACTAGGCATATCTAGAACTGGTAGACAACCAACTAGACTTTCATAAGAATGATTCTAAGGAATTTTTAGCATAATATTATATTAAATTCTGATCCTTTTAAAAGACATAGGATGCAATTGAAAGATTAAATTTCAAGCCATGTGTGGTGGCTCATGCCTATGACCCCAGCACTCTGGCAAGCTGGGGCAGGAGGATCCCTTGAGCTGAGGAGTTCAAGATCAGCCTGAGCAAAAGTGAAATCTCATCTATGCTAAAAATAGAAAAACTAGCCAGGCACTGTGGTGGGCACCTGTAGTCCCAGCTACTTAGGAGGCTGAAGCAAGAGTATCTACATTTGAGCCTAAGAGTTTGAGGTTGCTGTGAGTTATGATGCCATAACACTCTACCCAGGGCACAAAGACTCTCTCTCAAAAAAAAAAAAAAAAAAGAATAAATTTCTAAGTTAGAAAAGAAAATTATTTTTTCTTTATATAAATTTCTAAGTTAGAAGAGAATTATTTTTACCTTATATAAATGCGTACACACCTATCACAAGAACAGAAGTTATTTTATATTTTAATTGACACACAGCTTATTTGATGATTACATTCCAGATTTTTAATAATTTGTTAGGCGCCTTAGAAAGCTTTGTAAATGATGGCATAAGGACAGAATCCAGTTTATACTTCCCCTCTCTCTTTCACTTCCCTTCTCTTTCTTTCCAACGATGCAGTCCTAAAGCCATTTAGTCATTCCATGCAAGACATGCTGGGGTGGTTGGGAGGGGTGTGAAACCCTGAGCAGGAGGAAAAGACGTCCAGTGGAGAAGGTCATAGGGCGGGGGGCACTGGAGCCAGAATAAGTAGAAAGATTGCTCACAGTAGGACACCCTGGTGCAGAGTGGTAGTGTCTGCACCAGAGAAGGGAGAGGAGTGTCCCCAGGGGGGATGCTGTGGCATGTGGAGTTGCCCTGTGAACACTGAACAGGGCTCTACACAGGGAGAGGACCATGAGGAAGATGTCAGAGTCCCAGAAGGAGGGTGTTCAAGTGGGAGACAAGCATTGCGTGGTGATAAGGTAAGTAATGGCACTGAGGATAATGGGGGCCAGTTTTCTGACTGTCGGAGGAGGGAGTTAAAATCGGAAACTCAGAAACTAGAAATAAACCTGTGGTGCTGGAGATAAGTGATATAACTCGTGGTTTTCAAAACAGAATGGGAGGTAAATAGACATACATCAGTGCTTGTAAACACACAGATCCTGGTAGACACCTGCTTAATCAAGTAATCCAAGTGAAGATCACCAGTGATTGCAAAATTTGACACGATCCACCTTATGATAAGATGTAATCAGAAGAAGGTTGGATCATTTCCATGATATTCCTGCCAAGATGCACTACCTAAATCGAATCACAAGGAAATAAATTTGACAATTACATCTTTATTAGAAATTTAGGTAAGGCATGTGTTAGGTGGAATACTTTTAAACATTATTAGTGGCTTTTAGTTTGTAATCCAGCCCATTTCCCAGTAAGGAAATTTAACAATTGTTTGATTTTCCATAACATGGAGAGTTCTACAGGGAGAGATATCCAGATGGAGAAGCTTATTGCCAATTCCTAAAGAAGCTTCCATTCCAGTTAGTAAGATAACTGCTGGAAGGATTAAATGACATATATACATATATATGTACACACGTGTATACACACACACAAAATACCCCATTTATTTCTAAAATAAATGGTCAAGAAAACAAGTATTATAACAGTGGGAGAGGGCTTGGTGCCCATAGCACAATGGTGATGGCACCAGCCACATACACTGAGGGTGGCAGGTTTGAAACCGGCTCAGGCCGGCTAAACAACTGCAACAAAAAAATAGCCAGGCACTGTGGCTGGTGCCTGTAGTCCCAGCTACTTGGGAGTCCTATAGGGAGAGAGAATAGCTTAAGCCCAAGAGTTGGAGGGGGCTGTGAGCTGTGATGCCATGGCACTCTACCCAGGGCAACAGAGTGCGACTCTCTCAAAAAACAAAACAAAACAAAGAATCAGAGAAAGAAAAACTTTTGGTCCAAAGAAGGGAAATTATGGTAGCTATGAACATGTGAACAGATTTCATTTTTCAAGATGTATCTGTGACTAATACAGTGTTTGGGAGATTATTGGTAATAAGCATTACAATTTCGGTGAAATCAATTAAAAATTCATCTTGTTTAAATGAGATAAATCTATAAATCTTAGTATGTAAAAAACACATATATAGGGTGGCACCTGTGCCTCAGTGGGTAGGACTCCAGCCCCATATACTGAGGGTGGTGAGTTCAAACCCAGCCCTGGCCAAACTGCAACAAAAAATAGCCAGGCATTGTGGCGGCCACCTGTATTCCCGGCTTCTGTAGTCAGGAGGCTGAGGCATGAGAATCACGTAAGCCCAGGAGTTGGAGGTTGCTGTGAGCTGTGACACCACAGCACTCTACTGAGGGTGACAAAGTAAGACTGTCTCAAAAGAAACACATACACACACATATGAAATAGTAGGCAGATCAATTACCTTTGAAATTGGGTCTGATTCTTGCATCGTAACCTGATGTCCTCCCCATTAACTTATCCAGAAAGTCAGAAGGTGACATTGGAGCACTTCGAGCACTATCTGTTTCCTTTGTGGCCACCAAACTACAAAGAACATCAACAACAATAACAAAAATGCAGGTTTTACAAAAAGAAGTCTTTTAACAATTGTGATCTGCAAATATAAACTATAAATGCCAAGTAAAAATACCTTTGACGGCAAGGTTTCCGGTGGGGCGGCATTATTTTATATTAAAACTGGAAATAAAAATCCACCTCCTGCAATACTAGGCCTTCAATATCTGTATTTGCTCAAACTTGACTTTTAGTTAAAAATGTCCTAGAGTGCCTCTTTACCCACTTGCCCTGGCAACAGGGACTGTCTATGGCAAACATATCTTGCTCTGTACGCCTGTCTTGTTCTTACTCTGTAAACTTGCCTTTCTGTTCCTCAGTAAACTTTGTTCTATGCTTGCCTTAAAAAAAAAAAAAGTGTCCCAAGGCTTCAGGCATAATGAAATAGGAAAGTTCAGCTATGAAATGCAATTCTTATTCCTTTTATTAAGGGAAAAAATATTACCTTTCTTGTTTTGTGAATTTTTCTCAGCAGTAAAACAATTCTGTTCAGTAGATTAAACAAAATTATTCCTTTTTTTCTTTTTTTGAGATTGAGTCTCACTCTGTCATCCTGAGTAGAGTGTTGTGGCATCATAGCTCACAGCAACCTTAAACTCCTGGGCTGAAGTGATCCTCCAGCCTCAGCCTCCCAAGTAGATGTGACTATAGGTGCCCATCACCAAGCTTGGCTAGTTCTTCTATTTTTAGTAGAGATGGGGTTTCGCTCTTGCTCAGGCTGGTCTTAAACTCCTGAGCTCAAGAGATGCTCCTGCTTCGGCTTCTCAGAGTGCTGAGGTCACAGGTGTGAGCCACGATAATATTCTTTTCTTCAAGTAGCATGCTTCCTGTATTAGTAAGACACTCAGTTAAATGCATTTCTTCTTTCACTTACTTGCCATTAAGCTATAGTACCTTTTGTTCAGGTCTAAAACTTGTAAGTCAAGATTGAGGAACTAGTGTAAATGTGGTCTGTGCATGTGTGTAATATGTTATGAAAACTTGTATATAATGTGTCCCCAGATTCTTTTCATGCAAACATTTTCCTTTGTATGCAACTGCCATCCTGGAAACCCTTGGTGTGACTGCTTCCCCTGCTCACCTCCTCGTTTACTTACATGGCTTCGGTAGAAGCCAGGGCCTGAATGCAAACATTAAACTCTACTTCTGGAGGGGAGGGATTTGTAGAGATATTTTGAGTAAAGTTGCAAGACTATTCCTGTAATGATAACTACCCATTTATAATTAAATTATCTGCTTCTAAATTTTCTTCATAATCTATTGCAAAAGAATACTATGATTCCTCCATATTCTCTAAGATTTTTTGCTATATCCAGCTCAATAGCTCTTGCTAATATCATAGAATAAACTTTTAAATCATAAACTGTAAATGTCGATGGTCCACTGAATTGGACCATCGACATTTCCTACACATGTATTATATACTTATATCATCTCTTTTGCAAAGAATATTTCCTTTATATCTCATTTTGTGCCCATTGAAAAAGTATCTTACAAAGAGTTGCAAGCACTAAGTCTTCTTGATAGCTTTCCTATCTCTCTTTCCTAAAACATCGCTATTTGTATTTTTCTTTTAATCGCTTGACCCTTTGCATTTTCTTCTAGAGACTCTGAGTTCCATGATGGAAAAAGGTGCTATTCATTCAGTCATCCATAGCTAACCTGCAAGAATTTGTGCACAGAACTTGGTGAGTAAATAATGTTGAATTGCTTAACATTATACATTAAACACATAATTTTTAATTAGCTTGCCTCAGTACATAGTTGTCTGGTTAAGGGAGGGAAAAAGACATATATATATAAAAGGAAATATTTTCCAAGCCTTGTTGTAAATTTTCAGGGCAAGTTGCTTAAGGCATTGGCTGAAGAGATGGGCTATGATTCTTCGATACACAGGATAATTTACAATTATTTCCAGGCAAAAAGGGATGAATCATATATTAAATGTAGCAAATTTTTTTAAAAAGCTGTATAGAATCTTGATACTCTATCAGTATATAACAAATCATCCATCATATAGTAAAATTCTAGTCACAGAAGCATATTTTTTTCTGCCATGTCTTAGATGAGGAAATAGAGTCAACATTAAAAAGGATTTCCCACTTCCTCCAAAACATATCAAAATAAAACCAGGAGCTCTGTGCTAAAATGGTTTTCTTAGGCTTTGAAGCAAACCAAGCAAACAACCCATTTTTGATTATCATGACATCTGAAATTCGTTTTTTGATACAACATGCCATAATTTATTCAGGTAGCAAACACTGTGTTGGCATTGACCTGTAAAGATGAAAAATTAAATGGTATATGAAAATAATCAATTTAAATTAATATTTTTGGCCATTTTCCTGCTTTTGGAATTCATTCTGCAAGCTCCTCAGAACCATCACTTATCTGCATTTCAAAGAAAGCTGAACACTGACAGTTTGTTCTTCATTTTATTAGTGTGAGAACTAAAATCCAAAAGCCGTGGGAGAATCATTTCAAGCAACAGAAATATCCTAGAGAAGCATGGACATTTTAAAATTTCACTACTTGGAAATTCAGATTACTTATGTCTGTTGATGTAGCCTTCTCACTTGTATTTATTTTAAAAATCATCCTCTTAAAAATCCCCCTTTAAAACCTGCATTTCTTATGCCTGACATATTCTAGCAATGAATACTTCTAATTATATTGTACCTGTCAATATTTTCTTTTTGCTGCTTTTGCCTGACTGAATTTATTTATCAAAAAGTAGATTCATGCAACATAAAAAACTAAAGTATCATCTGTCCTCTCACAATAATAGGCTAGAAAATGCTAGAAATCTTTTAATAATGTTGCGTTGATCAAAGTTTATCCTAGGAAGCAAAAGTAACTCTCATACATTGCTGACAGGAGCATGAGTAGAGACAACTACTTTGGAAAACTGGTAGTACCTACTAAGACATACTGTTAAGTCTTGGACCCAAACCACATAGTTGAATTTCTCCAAAATGCATAATGAATAATCCACACAATGAAAAGATGTTCATCATCACTGTACTAGCCAAAATCTGAAAAATACCCAAATATTCATCAACAGGACAATAGACATATTGATGGTGATGTGTTTCTAATGTAGAATACCATATTTTAACAAGAGCAAAATAAGCTACTGCTACACGTGCCAAGATGGAGAAATCAGATGAAGGTATTGTTCATGAAAATGAAGCAGACTCAAATGAGTGTTTCTATAAAGTTCAAAATCAGGAGGAACATGTTCATTGTGTAAGTCAGGAGAGTGACCACTTTTGGGCAGGGTAGTGCCTGGGAAAGAGGTGGTGGTGGGAGAGGGCAGGACAGGTGCACCTGGGATGTTAACCCACCTACTTCTTGGTCTGTGGTCTTTGACCTGTGTGTCTTCCCTTTGTGAAACTGTATGTGGATGGAAACTTATTGTTGGTGCACATTGTTCTGTGTATGTTGTATCAATAATTTTTTAAAAATTATTTGAAAATTTATGAAACAGAGGTCTGTACAAATGCATTATTTACATATAAGTAACTGTGGTTTTTCATCGATATCCTTGCCTCCAAATCGTCCTGGAAAGATTCTTTTAAACTGACATATATATATTTTATATGTATATATACATACACACATATATACACTTCTATATATACACATGTAAATGTGGCTTTTTAATTTTAGTTCTCACACTAATAAAATAAGGAACAAGTACTGGTTACTGTCTTTCAGATTTTCATATTTCTGAGAATAGAGTTTTTTGTAGTATTCATTAATGATTCTTTGAAAAGCATCTCAAGAATGGAGGAAAAAGTATCCGACGTACTCAGTACTATTATGAAACCAATTTACAATCACTCACACTTTTATATGAAGAATTGATCACAACTATGGCCCAGGATGGAGGAGGGAGGGGAGATGGGAAGGGAGGGAGGAGGTCACATGGAGGCAGGGTGAGTGGTGGGATCACACCTATAGTGCATATTCCAAGGGTACATGTTGCATCTATTAAGTATAGAGTATAAATGTCTTAACACAATAAGTAAATGAGGTGAGGGATATATTAACCAGTATGATGTAAGCATTCCAAAGTGTACATGAAATCAGCACATTGTACCCCTTAAATGCATTAATGTAGACATGGATCTACCTCTTTATGATTTAATTTAAAAAAGGAACAAAACAGCAGTGTTCAGCTTTCTATATAATAGGAATTTATACTAAATACTATTTTGCATTTGGTTTTCCTTTACTCAGTTCCTTTTTGCTCAATACATCAGGAATATATTTAGAGAGTCAAGAATTGTTTCCAAAAGGACATTCCTTTTACAAAGCTGTTCCAGAAGAGGGAGCTTCCCCTTTCTTTACTACATACAGGAAATTCTCCTTCAAGTGTCATCACCAAAAGTGAAAATCCTTCAATTTTTACATATGGCTAAAGCTTTTCATAGAGTGATGAGCTATTCTCATCTAGGATAGAAAACAAAGGAATTGTGACAAAAAGATGGAAAAATTTGATGAAGAATATGAGTCTGGTATAAATTTCTCTATGTTGTTAAGGGATTACATTTTTCAGCTATCTATAAAATGCCCTCTGAACTAAGATTATTTAATTAATGAAGATAAATTCTTATAATCACAGTCATCAATTTGAAATACATTTTGCATAAAAAAGACAAAAATCAGAGGATCTAGTGTTCAAGATTATGTATCTGAGAATATAACATAAAATTATCATGGTGAATTGCCACTATACAAATTTTACCTAATTGATCAAAACATTCTACTTACTGACCTTAAAATTCCTAAATCTAAGTATCTATCAACTAAGCTAATCTTATTTCTTTGAAAAAATGCATTTTTTTTTTTGAGACAGAGTCTCAAGCTATCACCCTGCATAGAGTGCCGTAGCATCATAGCTCACAGCAACCTCCAACTCTTGGACTCAAGTGATCCTCTTGCCTCACTTTTATTATTTTTAGCAGAGACAGGGTCTCGCTTTTGCTCAGGTTGGTCTTGAATTCATGAGCTCAAGGAATCCACCTGCCTTGGCCTCCCACAGTGCTAGAAAAATGCATATTTGGGGGGCGGAGCCAAGATGGCGGATTGCAGCCAGCTTTTTACAGAAGCTCCCATCCAGAAGGAGGCTTAAAGGACAGAAGTTTAGCAAGTTAGCTGATGGTTTGGAGCAGAGCCAAGAGAGAAGATTGAAGAGTGCACTTCAACCTACTTGAGGCAAGCTG
>CAUYQV010184618.1:0-11025 GCA_963574575.1 Galagoides demidoff
ATTGTTTTTTATTTCATGTGTTCTTATTCGTTTCCCTTATTATTCATTGTTTATTTTGTTGCTGCAATCCCCACTTTTGCCAACATCACCAACATTGGAAATTGGGTGCCTCCAGAATAGGTGCTAGGGATTGAATAGGTCCCCTCTAAATGTGTTGAAACCTAATCCCTGCTGTGCTGGTAGAAAGAGGTAATATCTTCTGGGAAGTGAGGTCATGAGGGTTGTGCCTCCATGAATGCATCAATGCTCTTATAAAAAGAGGCTTCAAAGAGCATTTGCTGGCTCAGCGCCTGTGGCTCAATCGGCTAAAGCGCCAGCCACATACACCTAAGGTGGCAGGTTTGAATCCCCAGCCCGGGCCTGCCAAACAACAATGATGGCTGCAACCAAGAAATGGCCAGGCATTGTGGTGGGCGCCTGTGGTCCCAGCTACTTGGGAGGCGGAGGCAGGAGACTCGCTTGAGCCCAGGAGCTGGAGGTTGCTATGAGCTGTGATGCCATGGCACTCTACCCAGGGGGACAGCTTGAGGCTCCGTCTCAAAAAAAAAAAAAAAAGAAGTTTAAAATAGAATGTAGTCTTCACTCATCCAGTTATTTGGTTTTCCCTCATGTATTGCTGTTTATAGGGTTGATTAGATTTCCTACTTTTTTTAAGGAAAAAATCCTAAATTAAATGATATATGTAAACACACACATATACTTATTCCACTTTGCCAAAATAGTGCTAGGAAAGGTTTTTTTTCTCCTTAGAATTAAGGTAGTTTATAAAAAGCAGACATGATTGAGCCTCTAAAGCTGGAGGAATACATAAATGTATTCATTCAGATGCTTAATGAAAACAGAAAGTCTGAGTATGAGTTGGAGACAAGTGATTTAATGTTCTTTTTGATTTTTACTAGGCAGGAAAGGTGATCTGGTATTGAGAAAAAGTACTTAAACCTTTTTGCAAAGATCCTCAGAGTTCAGGAAGGGGCTGGTGGCTGGTGTTCCAAAGACCAGTTGTGCCTCAAACTAGTCCTTAGGCTAATGCTAGTCTATGAATTTTTCCTGGTTTATGGCAAAATGAGATCATTAAAGACAAAGCTATCTTTTCTGAGAAACAGTGTTTCATTCTGTTGCTTAGGCTGGAGTGCAGTGGTGCAATGATACCTCACTGTAGCCTCAAATTCCTGGGCTTAAACAATCCTCCTGCCTCAACCTCCCAAATAGCTAGGACTACAGGTATGCATCATCACACCTGGCTATTTTTAAAAGATTTTGGAGAGATGGGTCTCTCTATATTGTTTAGGCTGGTCTTGAATTCCTAGACTCAAGTGATCCTTGTGCTTCGACCTAAAGTACTAGGATTATAAGCATAAGCCACTGAGTTAAGCCTGTAGAGGATGTTTGTTTGTTTGTAGTTTTTGGCCAGGGCTGAGCTTGAACCCACCACCTCTGACATACGGGATGGCACCCTACTCCTTTGAGCCACAGGCACCGCCCGTTTGTTTGTTTTTTTAATGAAATGGTGATGGATAGGGTTGGGCCTGTGGCTCAAAGAGTAGGGCGCCAGCCCATATACCGGAGGTGGTGGATTCAAACCCAACCCTGGCCAAAAACTGCAAAAAAAAAAAAAAAAAAGAAAAAGAAATGGTGATGATAGTGATTTCAAAAAGAGACTATCTTTTTGAAAGATGATCTCTTGACAAAATAAAGAAAATGGCAACCCTTTGACCTCTATTTTTTTTTTTTAATTTTGCTGGTCAGTGAAATCTAAAGCTCTTAGAACTGCTGCCCTGATCAAATGAGTTTTCTTGAAGGTAACAACTAGAATTTGAGTTCAGTGTCCTTTACTGTTTTTACTAGTATTAACTGATATCAGCTTATCCCAGTACCTTAACATATATTTATAAATTAGCTCATCTTGTTTTTCCAGTTTCCACATATTATAAGGAGGAATTATGCTTATCATCACCATGTCACATTATCATCATGTTCATTACAGATGAACATGTTGAAACCTAAAGAAGTACATTATCTTATTTTCAGTTACACAGGGAGTCGAGAGAAGATGTACTACTAGAATACAATTTTCTGATGTTCTAAGTTAATACTAATTGCACAGGGAGAACAAATGGTGTTTAATTTCTCAGAACAACGCTGTCAGGTAGGAGCATTGTGTTAAGAATCTGAGGCTATTTCTGGCTTAGGGAGAAAGAGAGTCTTGAGGGGAATTAGCATTTGACAGGTGAGAAAGAGAATATTGGTAGAAAACCTCCATGTATTTGTTTCTTGTACTGCCTTTATGTTGCCTCCCTGAGCTTAGTTAAGTGTGGAAAAGGCAAATAAACTGAGATAGAATCATCAAGGCATTTTATTTTCTTTGTTTCTTTCATAGTTCTCCTCTAGCCTTTTTAACAAGTCAGAAGAGCCCAAAGATGAATCTCCTTCTTCATGGAGATTGGGACTCAGAAAAACTGGCAGCCACAACATGCTAAGTGAGGTGGCCAACTCCAGGGAAGCTCTAAGGGACCGAGGCTCTTCCATCTACCGCTCCTCATCAAGCCCTCGGATTTCTGCTTTGCTGGACAACAAAGATAAGGTGCAGTTTGGGCAGTGTATGAGGAATTCCAAGGCAGTTTTCTTCCTTGAAAATTCAACCTTGGGAACAAAATATGTTCTAGTTCCTAAGTTGATTCTGGAAGTACAAAGCCTTTAAAGGGAAGCAGGTACATTGATTATTTAATTAAGTAGCTATTTGCTTGCTATTATTTGCGGTGCCAAAAAAGAAAAGCTTTAATAGCTTTTCCTTTTGGCTTACCTTTATATTCATTCTTCCTTACCCCTTTACTTACAGCATAAAGTGGATCAGAATCATGAAAATTTGGATATGGCCCAAAAGATTCTTTGAACTAATAGAGACACTTCCTTTTTGATGTTTAGAACAAAATTTCTTAGCTGGGCTTTGAATCCTAATGAAGCTCAGGCAAATTAGCACTTAGAAAAAAATTTCTTAACTTGTCATTTTTAATTAATTTGGAAGTATGATCAGGCTTACTTTACAAACAGTTCATCTAAGATAAATATATTTTTATTTTCTTCACTTTGGGTTCCAGATTTTATGGGAGTTCACTTAGTGCTTTTCTCTGGGGTCAGGTATTCCTTGTAATCATAGTCTTCTTATTTTTTGTGTTTAATTTATTTACTTTTATTTTTGTTCTGGTCCTCTGGCTTTGTTTTGCTTTTTTGTTTTTATTTTATTTTATTTTATTTTTGAGGCAGAATCTCATTTTGTTGCCCTCAGTAGAGTGCTATGGCATCATAGCTCACAGCAACCTCCAACTCTTGGGCTTAAGCAATTCTCTTACCTCAGCCTACCAAGTAGCTGGGACTACTGGCACCCACCACAAGGCCCGGCTATGTTTTTGTTGTTGTTGTAGTTGTCATTGTTGTTTACCAGGCCTGGGCCAGGTTTGAACCCACCAGCCCCAATGTATGTGGCCAGTGCGATAACCATTGAGCTACAGGCATCAAGCCGGTCCTCTTGCCTTGTGTTGCATTTCTGGAGTCTGCTTAGTGAGCTGAGGCATAACAGTTGGATACTCATTGCATATGTCCCTATGGAAGCTTCATTTTAAGAAAGAGGTGCTGGTGACTATCTAAGGCTTATTTCATGAAGGACATTTGAGTGGAGCTTTCTGTTTGCGGCTTTTCAAAGGCTCTACCTCTGTTTTGGCAGAGCTGCTGCTTTATGTAATTTGTGCTGTTTTCTTTATTTGATCATTGTGACTTTTCTCAAGAGATTTATTTCCCTGAATACTGTTTTTTTAATGGAGGAAAGTTAGCAATAAGCTTTTGAAAGCTAACCTTTTAAAACTCAAATTCCACTTTATCACTCAAAATGGAATTGATGTTGAATCCAGAAATAAGATGATATAGGTATATTAAGTTTGTTTTTATCCAAAATGTTTCACACCATGTCAGTATTGTATCTTTCTTGTGCTTTACTTATTTTTATTTTATAGGAGAAAGAAAACAAAAGCTATTTTAGTTCACTAGCTCCTCGGAGACTCAACAGCACAAGTGACATTGAAGAAAAGGAGAACAGGTAATTCTAATACAGGCCAAGAGATAGTCTTTTTTAACTCTGTTGGACATAGTTAACTCCTGGCCATTATTTCTCTATACTTTTTTTCACAGATGTCCTTCATACATTATAAATTGTTTATTCCTTCTGGTTAGAATACCTCTCATACCCCCTTACATACTTAGACTTTGCCAGTTCTTAATTCAAACTCCAGCTTAGACATTACTGTCTTTAGAAAGTTTACCCTAGCTCTTCAGAGTATGGATTGGTTTTAGGCCACCAGCAGGCTCTGTAAAGATAAGGTCTATGTCTGTCTGGTTTCTCAAGGATCCCTAGTACCTAGCATAGTGCCTGTCAGGTGGTAAACTTAAAATAATGTTATTTAATTCAATTGTGCAACTTCTAATTTGTAAGTAAATGAAATTAAAGTCTTCCTAATCAGTTAAAATGAATACAGAGACTTTGAAGTATCACTCTATCTCAGAAAAGAATCTGATCTAGAACCTTTCTTCTCAAGGTGTGGTCCTCCAACCAACAGTATTGCCATCACCTGGGAGCATAGTAGCGTTACAGAATCTTTGGCCCCACTCCAGATGAATAGAATCTATTTTAACAAAATTCCCTAGGTTATTCAAATCCGTGTTAAAGATTGAGGATAAATGCTCAAGAGAACCTTGTGAATCCAGCCCATAGCTTTCGTAGCAAAAACCTTGGCTTAGCAATTGTGGATCAAAAATCCCACTATAGCCCTTACCTGGATACTTTTTCACGTAATGCTAAAGAGCTTTCTAGCAAGTCTTCCTACCTACCTTTTTTCCTTCTGTAGTAACCTCTTTCCTTAGTAATAGACTTCTCCATCTTCCACAATTGTCACTTCTCTGCTTAACTTATGAGTCATTTACCACTGGGAACTGATAGCAAGGCACTTTTTAAATGAGAAACAAAAGTGACTTCTCATTACAAAAAGGTTAGAAATCTTTGACAATGAAGAATTTGGTACCTTTTGAAATTAGTTGGTTTTGAAGCTGATTTTAAAAAAACCAGACTAATATTTACTCATCCTCTGTACAGAAAACAGGTATATAAAACAAAGAATCATCTGAAAAATGTGTCCATTTCTTTAACCATGTTACAGTTTGTCTATCTGGCTTTTCTCTCTCTGTTTGCATTGTATCACAGACAGAAACTAGTGCTAGGAATCAGTGTTTTGTTTTCCTTTCATGCCTCCACAGAGAATCAGCTGTTAATCTAGTGAGGAGTGGCTCCTATACCCGGCAGCTATGGAGGGATGAAGCAAAAGGAAATGAAACCCCACAGACAATTGCTCCTTCTACCTATGTATCAACCTACTTGAAAAGGTACCGGGCTTAAAGGGGTGGGAGATGATTTTCCTTCACTTTGGCCATAGAAATATGGTTAATAATTACAGACTTTTAAATAGTCAACTAGCATCAAAAAAATGAATTAAAAAATTACTTTTAGATTTCTTAGAGCTAACACCTTGACTAATTTAAAATTAAAATTAATTTATTCTCTTAATAACTGAATTAAAAGTAAGCTAATTCCAAATTCTCACTACAGATCTGGCTTTATATTCCATCCTTTCAGTCCTATTAAAATCTTCAATCAGAAGTGACATCTAGTAATCTCTGGACAAGACTGAGTTTAAATCATCCTTGTCCAGTAGCTGGTTCTCCTTTTTCTCAAATTAGTGTAGTTCTCCTCTCAAGAGGGGGGAGGAAAAATGGGGACACTTTAGGGTGGTGAGGGGAGGGAAATGGGGAGTTTTCTACTGCATTTTGAAGTTTCATATTGAAGCTTGTTAATTTAGGGACTTGAGTTGTTTTTTTTTTTTATGACTTTAATGGCCCTCAGATCCATCAAGATGTGAAACTCGCAAGTTTGGTGCAGAGAAGGTACATGGGTTTCCTTCCTCTTTTCTCATATATATATTCCCTTTTCTGCAATTATTTTCTTTGCCACGTACTAGCCAGCAAACAAAGCCCCTTTGCCAGAGCCATTAAGCTATAAAATGTACTTTATTAATACTCCAGTTTGAACTTTGCTGCTGATGTGAAAGAATCTATTTTTCATTGCTTACTTTGAATTCTTTCTTCACTTCCATTTAACCCCTCCAACTGCCTTCTCACACCATAGCCTTCATCATTATGTTTTGTAGATTATTCACTGGCTACCTTAACATCAGGCCGTGGCCATAGACTATGAGCAAATTAACTCTTTGGTATCAAAACTTATTTCCACTTGACAGGAGGGATTTGGCAACTAGCTAATGTTGGACATGGGAAGTAGTAAGCTACAAAACAAATAGCCACTGTTACCTTTTTTAAAATTTCAGATTAATATGGGGGAGTATGTACATTTAGGTCATGTGAGATCACTAAACTCTACTTGCATACTTTCATAGTTGAGCCCTTTCTTATAAGAGGTATCTGTAGAACTAAAGAACATTAAAAGGCAACAATGAGTGCATGTGATGCTTGTTTTCTCACTGTTGCTTTTTAATACTCTTTAGTTCTGCAGATACATCTGGTAAGAAAGGGCTCAACTTTGAAAGTATGCAATTAGAGTTCAGTGATCTCATCGACTCTTTATTATTTAACCAGGTGTTTTTAACTTTGTGAAGCTGTCACATGTTTGTCTTAATGACTAAGGCCTTGGTCTACCCCAATACATTATTCTTTATAGTTGAATCCAAGAATAAGAAAACTTTTCTAAGAAAATAATATTCTATATCTAGGAAAGAGAGAAACTTGACACTTAATTTCCAGGCATGGAGTTATTTTGTGGTGAATTTATTGATTTTCATGATCCAAATCATTAGCAAATGGGATGAGTAGTATTTGGTTGAATAGATGTAGTTTGGCAAAGTTATGATGAACAGAGGAGGGAAGCGCTGCCTCTGGTTAGGGCAGAAAGTATACTTAATGATGTGAGGACTTTTTGAGAAAAAAAATCTACACTTTGCTTCATACTTGGATTTCTAAAGCTCTTCTGCTACAACCCTGAATCACTTTATGATTTTATAAAATCCTGTCTTCTAATGTTTTCAAGGAAAAGAATCACATGCTATCATCATTTAAAAGAGAAAATCTGAGGAGAAATTTGTTATTTGCTGGCTATTCTAAAGCTTGGTTTACTTTCCATTTTCTAGTTCATCTCATGTCTTTTTGCAGAAATTCCTTTTCTGTGTCCTTAGGCTTCATAGCCTTTTTTTGGTCACCCCCTTCAAGTATCTCATTACTATTATGGCCAAGAAATATTTTTGAAAAAGAAATTTTTTTTGGCACTTTTTGTCCAAGGCTGGGTTTGAACCCACCACCTCCGGCATATGAGGCTGGTGCTCTACTCCTTTGAGCCACAGGCGCCGCCCTAAATTTTTTTTTTTTGCAGTTTTTGGCCAGAGCTGGGTTTGAACCTGCCACCTCTGGCATATGGGGCCAACAACTTACTCCTTTGAGCCACAGGCACCGCCCTTATTTTTGAAATTTTAACCTAAATAATTTTTTGCTACAATTGAGTTGGTTCTTACCTGTCTTCAATTAAAACAAAAGTAAATTGTCTTATATTGCTCAGACAGTATTACTTTCTAGACTTAACACTTCATATCCTCCCAAAGGCATTTTTGCTTTAGGTAAATAAATGCAGTTCTCAAAATGATTTTTTAACAGAGCATCTTTACTCTTCTTTACTTTTTAACTTAAATCTCTGTTCCAAACCTCCTCAAATTCTCTGGTCTTACTCTAGCTTTTGCAGTGCTATTTCTGTGTCAGGTAGACATTTGGGGTTGCATGATTTTTTGCCTTGGATTTGCTGGGAATTATTTTTTCTAATAAAATTATTCTATCTGCTATTCTTTCCCTTTCTTAGCCTCTGTTCTTGTGATATATTCTCCTTTCTTGTGTTTCCTTGTTAAATATCATCTCTCTTCCTTCACCTTCTTTCATTCTTGTGGATGTTTGACCAGAGATCATCCTTCAAAGAGTGATGATTTCTTCACTCTTGGATGATCGCCTGCTTGCTGCCAGCCACCCAGCTCTAGCTGGAGTTGATCACTCCACTTCCCAGTTGTCATACCCTCTCCTTGGTCTGCCTACATTCTTTTTAAATGCACATTCTGGGTGGGAAGGTGGTACTGGGAAATGGTGGGTGAACAGCATGTCCTGAAGAAAGTGACTGTGTGCTATTTTGCAGTGCTTCATTTGGTAGAAGTAGTGACCCCACAAGTCCCTACATTTCAGCCAATCGCAATTCATCTCCTGCTACCTCACCCATTACCATTGGTTCATCTACCTCTCAGGGCAGCCAAGGGCAACCTGCCTCTTCTTGCCCTGCACCAATCAGTGCAAACACTACTGCATCTGTACACCATGGCAGGTAAGGCTTCTTGGAGCCATTTGAGTTGCATTCATCAAAGTTAATGCCTCTGGAAACACATATGAAACTTGAACCAAAGAGACTTCATCCCTGTAGAAAATAAGTTTGAATTGCTGTAAAAATGTCCATAATTTAACGAGGATGCTTTTGCTTTGACTTTTATTAGCCAGTCAAAAGTTACTTATTGAATAATCAGAAGGTATATGTCACTGTACTTGGTATTTAGGTGTCAACTAACTATGAGTGCTTTCATCTCTCATCAACCTTACCTGTTGTGATTATAATTTGAGGGTCATACTATTGTGGTAAGTTAAATATAAAAAGTATTGACATATTTTAATTGTCTAGTAATTATGAGCAGGGATCTTTTGTATTTAATCTTTTTGGAAGACAGCACATAAACCTAAATCAGAAGTAACACTAACTCTGTTCCAAAAACCTCCCCTAACCTTCTAAAAAACTTCCAGCCAGCTCAATTCATAACTTTCAAGTTGTGGAAGCAACCTAAGTGCCCATCAACTCGTGAATGGATCAACAAACTGTGGTATATGTATACCATGGAATATTATGCATCCATTAAAAAGGACAGAGACTTTACATCTTTTACCTGGATGGAGTTGAAATACATTCTTCTCAGTAAAGGATTGCAAAAATGGAAAGATAAATATCCAATGTATTCCATACTTACATGAAATCAATATAAAAACAATTACATGTTCCTAAAAACAGTAAAACACTATTATAGTCCAATTTGGGGGTAGAGGGAACTGGGAGGAGGGAGAAGGGAGAAGGAGGGAGGGCAGGAGGCGGGATCTCACCTAATGTGCACATTGTGAGGGTGTATAACACGCCCCCTGGGCAAAGGGTTCTTCTCCAAATGGAACTTTACCCTGGAAGTGATAACAGTGTAACCTAATAATTATACCCTCATATTAGATTGAATAAAGTTAAAAAAAATAATAAATAATAAAAACTTCCAACCAATGAGAGTGTTGTGCTAGAAACACTGTGAGAAGGGAAAGATGCATGTTTGTCTAAACCTTGTTATGGGGCAGTATCTTAAGGGATAGTTACTGTAAAAGTACAGCAGAACTGTGGCTGTGATTTTAACTTGTGGTTTTTAGTTCTTTATGTTAAAGATCTTTTAGCTTTGGATATAGCAAAGAGTCTCCTAGTTTGAGTCTTGTTTCCACAACTAACACAAAGAAAATTAAAACATGTTAATAATGATACCCATCCATGGTGGGGATGCATGATTGATATTTGTCAGCTTACTAAGTTTCTTTCCCCCAAACAAGTGAATAAATAGTGATCATTAATTTGTTCAGGAAGGACAGGATTATGATGGATTATTAATAACATATTGTTTGGTAGAAATATATTACGTACCCATAATAATCCAGTTGTATAGACATAGTAAATGTTACTACCTTTGATGAAGAAATTGAAACATAGAGTTTACTTGAGTAACTATTAACAGCTAGAATTAGGGGAGAGAAATCATAGCTGCCATTTGTTGGACCCCTTTATGTGATAGGTATTGTGTTAGGTACTATATGAAAATTATATTAGGATTTGGTTTATTAACACATAACTGTGAATCCAAAGGATAGTGGCTTCAGTAAGATAAAGATTAACTTTTTTCTGGCACATTAGGAATTCCAGTAATAGGCAAGGCTGGCACAGTAGCTCTAAAGTCATTAAAGGATCCAGGTTCTTTCTTTCTGCTCCACAATGTTCACATCATGGTTTCAATTTCTGTGGGTTACTAAACAGTCCAATATAACTGCTGGAACTCTAGCTATCATGGCGGCATTCTAGGCAGGAAGAAGAAAGAAAGGTAGAAGCAGGCAAGGAGGGAATACCTCTGAACTGAGAATTTTCCTAGAAGTACTAGTTTTCTGCTTATATCTCATTGAATACCTTTAGCAGTCAGGGAGACTTTGAATGTGAGTTTTAACTAGGTTCATTGTGGCCCTCACTAATATAGAATTCCTTAGTAAGAAAGAAAAGGACAATGGATATGGGTTGGGTAACTACTGTCTCAGACACACACATATTATAGTCTCGTAACGAGCTCCCCAGTATAAGAAGTATTGTTTTATAGATGAGGAAACTGAAACCAAAACCTTAATCATCTGCTCAGGGTCACATACCCAGTGAGGAAGGAACTAAGGTGGGATTTGAACTCAGATTTGTCTGTTTCAAAGCTCTTGTCTATTTTGTCACTATTTGGTTTCCACTGAGTTTATAATTTATTCTGGTTCCTAGTTAAGGTGTTGTACATATATTATTTTATTTAATTGTTTTAAGAACCCTGTATCATTATTTCTATTTTATGGGTGAAGAAGAGATGAGAGGTTAAATTGGCTTAAATGTAGTTTCAAATGGTTCTAAAGCCCATATTTATTCTACTTTATTACATAGCCTCTGACCCCTGTTCTAGAGTTTTTTCTTTTCTTCTCCTAATAATGTACTTATAAAATCACATCACATTTCAAAATAATAGAAAAAGTCATGTTATATAATACAGTAAAATTAAATCCTTGGCTTTTTTTTTTTTT
>CAUYQV010184625.1:0-10159 GCA_963574575.1 Galagoides demidoff
CTAAGGTGGTGGGTTCAAATCCCCAGCCCGGGCCCGCCAAACAACAATGATGGCTGCAACCAAAAAATGGCCGGGCGTTGTGGCGGGCGCCTGTGGTCCCAGTTACTTGGGAGGCAGAGGCAAGAGACTCGCTGGAGCCCAGGAGTTGGAGTTGCTATGAGCTGTGATGCCATGGCACTCTACCCAGGGGGATAGCTTGAGGCTCCGTCTCAAAAAAAAAAAAAAAAAAAAGCTAAATGTAGGTAAATTACTTATTAAGTTAGTCTTTAGCTACTAAATTTAAAACTTTGAGAGCCAAGTCATAGAGTGACCCCATCTCTCAAAAAAATTATAAAAACATTAGCCAGGTGTGATGGCCCAGGCTTATAGCCCTCAGAGGCTGAAGCAGGACTAGTGCTTGAGCCTAGGACAGTATCACTGCACTCCAGCCTAGGTGGTGAAGAAAGACTTACCTCTTAAAAATAAATAAATAAACAAACAAATACAAATTCTGATGGTGGTCAATAAATCTGTACTTCATTAGCTTTTTGTTAGGATGGCAGAAAAGAAATTAATGGTTTTGAAAATTTGTACATAATTTTAAAATTTTTGAAAAGGAAAGTTGGTCTCATTTGTATAAAAGTTAAGTGTAGTAATTGTGTAGGTAAGAATTAGTTTACATAAAGATAGCAAAGGTCATATAAATATGCAAATGTAAACTTCAATAAAATAATCATAAAGAAAAAATTGAAAATAGTTTGGATATTCAAAAGGCATAATAGAAATAGGTTTTAAAAAATGATGAGCAGAAAATGAAATAGTGAAATCAGTTCACATACATGGGAGTATGTCAGTGATCACAGCAAATGCTATAAAGGACCTAAGTCCACTGTCAAAAATGCAAAAATATCACATTTAACTTAACCAAACAAAACATAAATGTGAATTTTCATTACAAAGATAACTTACATTGTCTATAAAAGGATAAAGATACTCAAAATTTTTAAAAAATAGTGAACCATTTCAAATTTAAATAAATGCTAGTTACATTGTTATTTGTCATGATAAAAAGAACATCTGATTCACAAAGGCACAAAATATAAATAGATGCCAATGACATAAAATATAAAGAAAAAAATCAGAACAGTTTTAGATATGAGGAAACATCTTAGGGATATTCTCTCACTTTTTTTGTGCAATATATATTAATAGTAAGTAAAAATTAAATGCAGATAAAATATATTGAAAAATATTAATGGGATGAAACTAGCATATTTAATATCATATAACGTTTCAAAGGAATTATACTTTTTTAATGTACATAATTTAAATACAACATATTCACATGGTAAGCCATAATAAATTTCTACAGATTTGGCACCCGTAGCTCAGCAGCTAGGGCGCCAATCACATACACTGGAGCTGGTGGGTTCAAATCCAGCCCAGACCTGCCAAAAAACAATGCCAACTACAACCAAAAACAAAAAAAAAAGCGGCCAGGTGTTGTGGCAGGCACCTGTAGTCCCAGCTACTTGGGAGGCTGAGGCAAGAGAATCACTTTAGCCCAAGAGTTGGAGGTTGCTGTGAGCTGTGACGCCACAGCACTCTACCCAGGGCAACAGCTGGAGACTCTGTCTCAATAAATAAATAAATTTCTACATATTCATAAGATCTAAAATAAGATATGTTGTCAACCCAGTAATTATAACTTAATATTATAAATTTAAAGTAACAATAATAAAACAATAGAAAAATAAGGAAAATCTAAAAATTAGTTAAGACACAATGATAGAAAATTCAGAAAATAATAAAAATACAAACACTGTATGTAAAAATCAAAGGAACAGAGCCATAGTAGATCTTAGGAGAAAGCAATTGCCTAATTATTTTTAAAAAAATCAAACAGAGCAAATATATTAATGATTTTAATTAAAACCTAATGATGAAAAAGCACAATGAAAATTAAAACATTTTTCTGGCCTTTCACTTGTTTTGGGGGATCACTACCTTCTGGAAAACCAACCACACTCTAAAGAAGGAAATCTAAATATTTCTGATCTCCATTTCAACCTCACCCTTACCCTTGAAGGCCATTCTTATACATGATGTCATAAAGTTCTCTCTCATTATATACACATTTAACTGTGGGACTTTTGCAAAATTTTGAGTTCAAAAATCATATATTTTCTGCAAAAATTTTTTTGGATGAAATATTTTTACCTTAGAAAGAGTTGGAGTCATCCAAAATTAATCCATTAATCAAAAGTGGATGGCTAGGAGAAGTACTTCTGGTTGGGATGGTAAGAAATCAGTGATTCTGACAAAACAAATAAGCCAAAATATTCATAATCAGTTATTTCAGGGTATGAGAAATTGAGCACAAGAAGTCAACAAATTGGAAAACATTTATTCCTGAAAAATCACAGCAGCTTTGAGTCAGAATGGTGGAATCCGTCACCTTTTGACTACAGTGGCTGACATCTGACCCCAACTCCCCCCAGCCTTTTCCAGTTTAGCCGGTGAGAATGGTAATTTTACCTGCATGCAGTTTGCCACAAAATTTCATTGCCAATGAGGTGGGATAAATTATGGAGGTAGGAGTGAAAAGCACATGACTTTGCTAGGTAAATATCATGGAATTGATTGGTAACAACTGTAAAAACTTGTACCTTGGTATGCTAAAGTGTCTGTGACTATTGGAGAGCTGGAAAGCAACATGCCAGCCAGATATTTTGTCATGGCTGTAAGTAGAAATCAGAAAGCCATAGGCGGGTGACATAAGCTCTGATAAGGTCTCCACAACATCCCAGGTTGACTGGAAGCCTATGCCTGCACAAGAATGAACCAAATATGTGTAGTGAAAACTGAAAACAAAGGAGACAGAAAAATTGGCTGCAACTCTGTTTATTCTCCACCCCATACAAAGATGGCTGGGTAGTGTGAGGAAGACTTTTGGGGTCCAGGGTGTTGAGCACAACCTTCACCAGGATCATCGTCTCTGATTGTTTATCTCTGTGGACACACAAATGAAGGAAGCCAAGCTCTCTAGGAAGCCAAGTTAAAAAGGAAAAGTAATAATTTATTTTTTTTTAAAGTGAATGAGCAGAAACATTGGAAGATGCACTCCATAGAGGAAACAAGTTCCAAAGTTTTAGTCTCAGCAGTTTCTAGGCATTTACTATAACAAAATCAACATTCCTGAGAAAAATAAAACATAATCCAGTATTGATATAATATATCATATTACCTAAAATACCTATTTTCTTTATTTTTTTTAAAAACAGAGTCTCACATTATTTCCCTCCATCGAGTGCTGTGGCTTCACAGCTCACAGCAACCTCCAGCTCTTGGGCTTAGGCAATTCTCTTGCCTCAGCCTCCTGAGTAGCTGAGACTGAAGGCACCCGCCATGATGCTGGGCTATTTTTTTGTTGTGTTGTTGTTGTTCTTGCAGTTTGGCCAGGGCCAGGCCCCTCTCAGTATAGGGGGGGCACTGTACTCACTGAGCCACAGGTGCCGCCCTCTATTTTCAATAATAATAACATAATACTACATATGTCAAGAAACAGAAATGTCTGACCCATACTTAAGAAATAAAAAGAAACTAATAGAAACTGGGTGAATTAAAGTAAAATATATAAAAATGACAATAAAGGTGAGATAAAAAAGGTAAAAAATAATGTCTAAAAATATTCCATAAAAAATGTGGACATTAGATCTAGAGTTGAAAACTATAAAGAGCCAAATAAAAAATGTAGTAGATAGACTGAACAAAATATATTAGATGTCAGAAAAAATGCTCAATGAATTTGAAGATAAACCAATATGTTCCAATTCATAAAACAGAGAAAAACAATAGGAAGAAACTGAACAGACCCCTCAGAACTCTGTCACATTGCCATGAGTATTACAACACACACACACAGATCCCTAGCACGTTATTATCATGAAAATGATAAAAGGCTGCTGGAAAAAAAATATTGGAAGGAACAATGGCTAAAAACTTCAAAACTCATTAAAAAAATTTACCCTACTGATTCCAGAAGCTGAAAGGACCTCTAATAAGATTAACACAAAGGAAACTACCCTTAGACAAATCAGAGACAAGCTACTAAAAGCCAAACAGAAGATCATTAAGTTTCTACCTCAAAAACCTTTGAAAATGAAAGCAAGTCAGACTGGAAGGAGAGTAAGAAAACAAGAATACAGAATAAATCAATGAAATAACAAATAGAAATGAAAGAAAATTATTGAAAACAAAATCTGTGTCTGTCAAAAGATCACTAAAATTGTCGAACCTTTAGGTAGGTAGACTATGGAAAACAGAAAAGGCACAAATTACCATCAGGAATTAGAGAAGGCATGCCCCTCTAATTAAAAGACGGAAAGGGAATGTGATGAATCACTTTATACCAACACATTACAACCTAGATATAATTGACAGATTCCTAGAAAAACACAAAGTACTCACGTTAATTAATTGTTGAAGTGCAGAAGATAACAGGTAATTTGAATGTATTTCTTATGAAGATTATAGATAGAGTTCATTGATGCACAAAAGAAAGACACAAAAAAGAAAGTAATATTTTAATGACTCACTATGTGTTAATTACTGTATTCGGTGCTGTAGGTATGATTTTTAAATTTAATTTTCACAAAACTCTATGTACCAGCTATTAGCTCCCATAACGGTTGAGAAACTGGTTGATATATGTTGTAAAATATTACACAACTTGCAAATCGTGGGTCTAGATTTCTCTGCCTCTACAGACATTTTTTTTCTAATGCAACTAACTGCCACCCCAATGCACAAACCCTGTGCTATGTGTTAACAGAACTCCACATGATTTGGATTTAGAGAATAATTCCAGAGGTGAAACTTGACTTGCACTTTGAATGAGGTGAGAATGGTTCATGGGAATAAATAAACAGCAGAATTATCAGATCAAAGATAAATTAAGTAGGGGGACTGTGGGTGATAGCTCATGCCTGTAATCCCAGCATTCTGGGGGGCTGTGGCCAGTGGATTACTTGAGCTCAGGAATTTGAGATCAGCCTGAACAAGAGTGAGACCCCGTCTCTAGAAATACCTGGGCACTGTGGTAGGTGCCCGTAGTCCCAACTACTTGAGAGGCTGAAGCAAAAGGATCACTCTAGCCTAGGAGTTTGAAGTTGCTGTGAGCTATGATGCCGTGAGATTCTGTCTCAAAAAAAAAAAAAAAAAAAAAAAAAAGATAAGTAGAACTAGCAGAAAAGATAACGTTTTGGAGGAACTATGATGGGACTAGACAAATACGTGGAAATATTAGGCACTGAAGTAGAGGAGGGAGAAGCTTATAGTGAAAATGGAGCATTATAAACTCATGCCCTGGAGATATCTAAATAATCATGGGAGCTGAAGACTTAATAGGTGCAAGGACAGTATTTTTGCCTTACTGAGGATCACATTGTTCTTGCTGTTTTTCTTCTTCAGTGCAGCGGGAAGGCTACTCATTTCAAAAGGTGACCGTAGGGATGTTTTAATCCTATTTCAATGTAATGCCTTATAAAATGTCTTCACTGATCAAATGACTATAGTTGGTGAAAAACAAAAATGACAATAATAAACCTACAAAGAATACTCCTATTATTGAATTCAATTTGCCCCAAATAGGCAGAGGCTGTAATAAGCTGCCTCAACACCACAGGGGGTTTGTTAGCAGTGATAACAGAGAGACTTGACTTAGGACTGACTTTAAGTGACTCCATTTTACATTTCCATGAGCTAAGACTCTCCTTTAATACTTAGGGATATGGTAATACCTATTACCAGCTAACCCCTACTCTCATAGGAACACACATTACAGGTGGCAGGGGCCAGAAAAAGTATATATTTGGGGGAAACCAAGTCTCAATATCTTATTACTTAAAGACATAAAATTCAAACTATTAAAGAATCTTAACTCTAACATTTAAAACACCCTTTCTCTATTACTCAAAGACACCAGGACTTGTTACCTGTGGTAAAAGAGTTCAGATGAAAAAACTTCACTGGTAACAGTACAATAAATGAGAAAGAATTTCTCCTTCAACTGGAAGGAGACAAATAGTGAAAGGAACTTAAGAAAGTTAAAATTGTTCCAAGGTTCAAAACTTTGAACCTCTTAGGATGAATATTGCCGAGAGATAAAAATATCCTTTGTTTCCTAGAATAATTGAAGATGGAAAAAAAAAAATAATAGCAACTGGCTAAAAAAAAATGGCTTTTATCTTTTAGATAAAAGATATTCAGATATTTAGCTATTTCTAAAACGTGTGTTTGGCCTTACATATACATTTATTATGTTATAAGGATTTTACTATATAAAGACATTAAAATATGTTTAAAAGATTATTTAAAGTAGCAAAGAAATTTCTATGGAGTGACTTTCAATCACGGTAAGATAAAGAAATGCTTTGTGTTTAAAAAAGAAACATACTAATTAGGTCACCCGAGGAAAGTGTGTTTGACAAATTATTGTCCTTTATAAAGACTTAACCATTTGCAATCTTGTTCAGAACTATTTGCATATTGGTTCCAAAAAGATGATAGCAAGCACATGAAAATCTGAGACTACAATTATTTTTGAAATGGCAACTTGCTCTGGAATATTTAGTATAGCACCAGCTTGAGCTTGCAACCTGGGAAGTCACAAAGGGCGTGATCCTTACAAGGTCCCACACTTGGTTCAGTGCTCTGCTCTTGCTGTGTTATTCTTCTTAACTTTTGAAGAAAGACACAACATTTTCATTTTGTTCTTGGGGCCATGAATTATTTAGCTGGTCCTGATTTTTAAGGAAGGTTTACTTTTAAGTGATGGTGACCCCTTCACCCATACGATCCCTCTTCCATGAAGTCTGTCTCTTTCTCACATTAACAGAACCACTACTATTCAAAAATAATTCCAAAAAGCAGCAACCCTATTCAGCTCCTTAAAGTAATTAAAGATTTTTAAAAATAACTTTTTAACCTCTTCCTACTGCTGAAATAGAAATTATTTGGTGCATTTCTGGCTTACGCCATTAATGGGAGCCTGTCAGATGCTTTTTTTTTTTTTCTTGGCTGGGGCCAGGTTACAACCCACAACCTCTGGTATATGGTACATGGGGCCAGCGCCCTACTCACTGAGCCACAGGTGCCACCCCGTCAGATGTTTTTTAAATTGAAAGATGGTATGATGCTTCGAGAATTAAATCTATTTGCTGCTATCTAGGTGTGTAATTCTTTAAATTTTCTTAGCTATATGTCTTACTATATAATCATATTGTGAATTATTTACACACATCATAGCCATCAGTGATGTTTATTAAGAATTTGGAATTCTGGGCTTTATCTCCAGAATTTCTTATTTTCTTAATCAGTAGCTCCACTATGGTAAGGATGGTAGCCTCTAATTTTAGTAAGTGCTCTAGAGTAAATATTGATATACCCTATGTTAAATTCATCATTTTCTTTTCTTTTCTTTTTTTTTTTTTTTGTTTATCCTGGACTTTATATCATATAACTTTTGCCTTTGATGTTCTTTTCCCCCATTCAAATTTCCTTTATTATTTCCTATAGCATAACTGTGTACATTAATGTAATCATGGGGTACAGTGTGCTGTTTTCATATACATTTTGAAATACTCTCATCAAACTGGTTAACATAACCTTTGTGTCATTTTCTTAGTTATTGAGTTAAGACATTCATACTCTGCTTTTAGAAACATTCACTTGTACCCTTGTAAGATAAACCATAGAGGTGACCCCACCCATCACCCTCCCTCCCCCCATCTACCCTCCTTACCTCCCCTTACCCACCCCCTCCCACATTCTAAGGCTATAATTAGGTTATGACATTCCTATGAAAGCTATGAATTAGTATCAAAATAGGGCTATGTACATTGGATACTTTTTCTTCCATTCTTGAGATACTTTGCTAAGAAGAACATTTTCCAATTCCATCCATATAAACATGAAGGAGGTAACGTCCCCTTCTTTCTTTAGGGCTGCATAATATTCCATGGTGTACATATACCACAATTTATTGATCCATTTGTGGGTTGATGGGCATTTGGGCTTCTTCCATGACCTAGAAGTTATGAATTAGGCTGCAATAAACATTCTGATACAAATATCTTTGTTGTAATTCGATTTTTGGTCTTCTGTATATATACCTAATAAAGGAATTGCAGGAGCAAATGGCAGGTCTATTTTTAGTTCTCTCAGTGTTCTCCAGACATTTTTCCAAAAGGAACATATTAGTTTGCACTCCCACCAGCAGTGTAGAAGTGTTCCCTTTTCTTCACATCCACACCAACATCTCTGGTTTTGGGATTTTGTGATATGGGCTAATCTTACTGGGGTTAGGTGGTACCTTGAAGTAGTTTTGATTTGCGTTTCTATGATGATTAAGGATGGAGAGCATTTTTTCATATATCTGTAGGCCATGTGCCTATCTTCTTTAGAGAAATTTCTATTCAAGTCCCTTGCCCACCCTGAGATGGGATCGCTTGTTTTTTTCTTGCTAATATGTTTGAGTTCTCTGTGGATTCTGGTTATTAAACATTTGTTGGAGACATAACCAGCAAATATCTTCTCCCATTCTGAGGGCTGTCTATGCACTTTATTTACTGTGTTCTTGGCTGTGCAGAAACTTTTGCGTTTGATCCGGTCCCAAACATGCATTTTTGACATTGCTTCAATTGCCCAAGGGGTCCGCCTCATGAAATTTTCGCCCAAGCCATTTTCTTCAAGTGTTTTCCCTACACTTTCTTCTAGTTTCATGTCTTAAGTTTAAATCTTTAATCCTGTGAGAGCCTATCTTAGTTAATGGTGAAAGGTGTGGGTCTAGTTTCAGTCATCTACAAGTTGCCATCCAGTTAGCCCAGCACCATTTGTTAAATAGGGAATCTTTTCCCCACTCAATGTTTTTAATTGGCTTGTCAAAGATCAGGTAATGGTAAGTAGCTGGGTTCATCTCTTGGCTCTCTATTCTGTTCCATACATCTACCTCTCTATTTTTGTGCCAGTACCATGCTGTTTTGATCACTATCAATTTATAGTATAGTCTGGGGTCTGGTAACATAATTCCTCCTACTTTGTTTTTGTTCCTGAGTAATGTCTTTGCTATTCGAGGTTTTTTCTGATTCCATATAAAATGAAGTATTGTATTTTCTAGATCTTTAAAGTATAACAGTGGAGCTTTAATGGGTAGTGCATTAAAATTATGTATTGCTTTGGGTAGTATGGACATTTTAACAATGTTGATTCTTCCCAGCCATGAGCATGGTATGTTTTTCCATTTGTTAACATTTTCAGCTATTTCTTTTCTTAGAGTTTCATAGTTCTCACAGAGATCTTTCATGTCCTTTGTCAGGTAAACTCCCAAATATTTCATCTTCTTTGGCACTACTGTGAATGGAATAGAGTCCTTGACTGCTTTTTCAGCTTGGTTGCTGTTGGTGTATGTAAAGACTACTGATTTATGAGTGTTGATTTTTGTAACCTGAGATGCTGCTGTATTCCTTGATCACTTCTAAGAGTTCTGTAGTAGAATCCCTGGTATCTTTCAGATATATAATCATATCACTTGTGAAGAGTGAAAGTTCAATCTCTTCTGAACCTATATGGATACCCTTAATCACTTTTTCTTCCCTGATTGTGATGGCTAAAACTTCCATTACAATGTTAAAGAGCAATGGAGACAATAGGCAACCTTGCCTGGTTCCTGATCTGAGTAGGAATGATTTCAACTTAACTCCATTCAATACACTATTGGCTGTGGGTTTGCTATAGATAGCCTCTATCAGTTTAAGAAATGTCTCTTCTATACCAGTTTTCTTAAGTGTTCTAATCATGAAGGGATGCTGGATATTATCAAAAGCTTTTTCTGCATCAAATGAGAGAATCATATGGTCTTTGTTTTTTAATGTGTTTATGTGATGAGTTACATTTATAAATTTACATATGTTGAACCATCCTTGAGACCCTGGGATAAAACCCACTTGGTCATGGTGTCTGATTTGTTTGATGTGTTGTTGGATTCTGTTTGTTAGGATTTTGTTGAATATTTTTGCATCAATATTCATTAGTGATATTGGTCTATAATTTTCTTTTCTTGTTGGGTCTTTTCCTGGTTTGGGGATCAGGGTGATGTTAGCTTCATAGAATGTGTTGGGTA
>CAUYQV010184627.1:0-12534 GCA_963574575.1 Galagoides demidoff
CTTCTCTCCCCGTCACACCTGCCCCTCTCAGATGCTCTCTCTTCTCTCCCCTTCCCCCACCCCTCCCTCCGTCCCTCTCTCTGCTCTCCCCTTCCCCCACATCCCTCTCTCCTTCCCTCTCTTCTCTCCCCTTCCCCCACATCCCTCTCTCCTTCCCTCTCTCTGCTCTCCCCTTCCCCCACATCCCTCTCTCCTTCCCTCTCTCTGCTCTCCCCTTCCCCCACCCCTTCCCTCCTTCCCTCGCTGCTCTCCCCTTCCTCCACCCCACACCGTGTACTAGGTAATCAACTATCCCCATATGAGAATTGAGTACATAGGATTCTTGCTTCTCCATTCTTGTGACGCTTTACTAAGAATAATGTATTCCACTTCCATTCAGGTTAATATAAAGGATGTAAAGTCTCCATGTTTTTTAATGGCTGAATAGTATTAAGAAATTTAAAGCACATCTTCCCAGAAATCAGTGCTGAGATCCTTTACATCCCTCTATCCATTTTCCACTGTGAATGTCCCTGGAAACCCACTCCCCTCAACAGTCTTGCTTGGAGATTCCTGTTGCCTCATACACGGTGGTAAAAAGACCTACTTGCCTGGATGGTATGAGTTACTCTTCTCACTGGCCACCCTTTGGTTGGGCTAATCTGAGCTCTCTTTTTGTCACTCATGACCTTCCTTGTAGAGTGTGGTTCCAGCAATAATCTCTCTAAGTCAGTTTAGCCCGAATCCCCCATCCTCCAAATCTGATCAGGTTCCTCAACCTCCACCATCCCCCAGGTGACATCCAATCATCCAGGCCTGTCTTTAGCAAGAATCCTGTAAAGTTGGTTTAGCCCCTGACCCTTAATGGTTCCTCTTAGTAATTTTCCATCCACTGATCGCCCACCCTACTTCTTACCTATAAATGTCCACCGTTCCTATTGTATTCAGAGTTAAGCCCAATCTTTCTCCTACAGTAAAAAGTCCTTTATAATAGCCATTCTTGAGGAAAAGTCAGCCTTCCCATCTTCAACAAATGCCACTGAATAATCCTTTCCTTAACACTATTACAGACGCCCTACTGTCCAGGAGGAATATGAAGGAAGTTGTCATAACCCTTCTTTAGCCTCAGTCTCCACATATGTGTCAGGATAATGCTGTCAGGTCTGACTTCCTGGCCTGAGACCCAAGCAAGTGCAAGGGTCCCATGCTCAGAGGCCTCGTGCTTGGTTTATTGAAACTCTTAACAACCTTATCTTTGAACTTGCATATTGCAAGTGAAATCTGACAGGTCCATGGACCATGTGCACCAGTGAAGAAGACAGGTACTAAATGAGCGGCCTCTGCTTCTTGCTGCGGCATCCACATACAGCATTTGCAATGCCTGACTGGACCCGTGGTGCGTGCTGGGAGTTGAGGGTAAGCGTGTGATGTTTGCGACTCAGTAAGCAGGAGTGCGCACAGCTCCAAGGGACCACACTTCCCCTTCAAACCAGAACTTGCTTTGAATGAAGAAAGCAATGACCTTCTATGACCTTCTGTGAATGATCAAGGAGCCCCCCTGTATCCTGTCTTCCTCAGGTTAGCCAACTGCAAATCATGACCTACACACAAAGGGAAAGTCACGGCAGTCCGTAGCTCCACTGCATTCCCCTTGTTTCTCCCTAGTAGGAGAATGCTGGAAGGATACGTGCACGCCAAGAAGTGGGATAAGAACAGTGGGGCAGTTGTGTGCCATGTCTCCACTCTTCTGGTGAGAACGAACCATGAGCTGTAAAATATGAACCGGGTAATTTCAGCTTCTGCATGTGAGGTAAATGCTCTTCTATTTACCTTTGAATCTGGAGTAGCACATATAAAGAGGGATAGTCAAATTCATGCTAATACTTAAAAATTTGTATTTTTCTTTACTGAAAATTACATTAAATAGCAAGTAAGAAACACCATGACAAGTCCAGAGTGAGACCAGGGAAGAAATGAAAAACTTTAGTATCTTTTTAGTACCTTAGATGACATTTTCTCACCTGCCCCATATTTTCATTTTGCGTTGGAGTTTGTGAAATATGTGAACATGATCCACCTCCGATAGCCATGGTGGGATTCAATGGTAAGGTATACGAAGGTCCCAAGCACAAGGAGGGTGTGAACACTGCTCCTCTGGCTCTCCCTGGCTCCGCTCAGGTGCGTCTCTCCTGTTCTTCACACCCTGGCTCTCCCCAGCTCCACTCAGGTGCATCTCTCCTGTTCTTCACACCCTGGCTCTCCCCGGCTCCGCTCAGGTGTGTCTCTCCTGTTCTTCACACCTGCCGTCTTTTCTGTTCCCACCAGTTACCTCCAATGCCAACGAGATCAACATCCAAAAGCAGAAATCTGACCACGGCAACCTTAGTTCCAAAGTCTTTGGTGGGTGTCCACTGCTGCTGTTAGCAGGTGCCATCTGAGAGGCCCCCTGGAGCTACTTGTGGACCCCACTCAGCCACCAGCTTTCCACGAGGCCAGCTGAGAACCCACAGAAGTTTGACCAAGTGCCAAAACACATGGGATGATTTGTTTCTTAACATGTGTCTTTGCTGGACTGTCCTCGAGGTTGGGGACCAAACAGCATTCATCTTTGTACCTCACAGGGCAAAGCTCTGTGCTTGGTACTCAGAAATGTGTTCATGAAGGGAGGTCAGCACACATAACACAGGGAAGGATTTCCTCTTCACATTCTGAGAGTAGCCTCTATTCATCTTGCTGATTTTTGTCTTTAGAATTGTTCTACGACAAAAGAGGACTACAATTCTTTTATTATGCTTCCATTGTACAGCTTCACTAGAATAAGTAATCTACTGATGAGTATTTCAATTTGTACAGCCTGGTTTAGAATGAGAACATTTACTAATCAGCTGGTAAACTACCTTCATCCACACCCTACATGACAATACTTTACAAGTATTATTTAACTGTATATCGTAGAAAATGCTTTTATGAAAACAATGAAACATTTACATTTTTATATATCTAAATTTAAATATGGCTTTTTTCTTTAAATCACGGTATATCTCTATTCAAGAGAAAGCCACGGGTCATGGTAGACCAGCTAATTCCTCTGGAGAGTGAGAGAGGTGGTGTTCACGTACATAAAGAAAATCTACACATTTCAAGCACTGCAAAGGTGACCCCACTTCATAGCAACCTCTCTTGTTTTCCAATTGTTAAATTCTGTCCATCGTATAGGTTCGAGCACACTAATTTTCTTCTTTCTAATCAAGCCCATTGCCATGTTTCATTCTCTCAAGTTCCGTTAAATGAAACATTATTTTGACTTATAAATGTTCCGTGATATGTTCCTAGTGGTTTCTAATTGGGCACAATTATAAAGAGATAAATCAGAATCATCAGAGCGCTTGTCATGAGCATGTCCCAGGCCTGCTTCCGATGCCTGCGTGTTTGTTAAGGCAACAGGGCAGAGAAGGACCCAGAGTGAGCCTTGACGCAGCAGCTCGGGAAACTCACAGGCAGCGAGGACATCCCTCATTTTTAATTTGTTGATTTAATCTGGCTAGAGAGGAACTGACAAAATCCTCATCACCTAATGTGCTTAATGGTCTAAATGAAATGAGCTGCCGGTGTTGGTGTGGCTCCTCTTGGACCCATTTCTAGTCATACAAAACCCCCATAAATTGCTCTAATGAGCACTTTCTCTCAGAAAATGGACCACAGGAGATTAGACTTTGGCATTTTGTATAGATTTTTCCAAAAGCATCAAAAAAAGTGAAGTAAATGAAAGAGTTTCTAGGAAGTAGGTTTTCACCACCATCACCCCTCCCCCCCCCAAAATGGGCCATTATCAACCCAGGAGGAAATGAGATCCTTTCCCTATTCAGGAATAAACACCAGATAAACGAATGTAACTTTTCTTTTATTTTAGTTGCCTTCTCTGGGGTTCACCTGCATTTTCACCACTAGAAAATAAACTGACTTATTTTTTTTCTGTTAAGAGTTAGTTAAAAGTAATGGTGCAGGTGATGATACCATGATTTAACAAAGAGACTTAAAGAGAATAAAAACCCGACTTCTTTCCCTTTGTCTTCCTTGATCTTTAAAATGTAGAAAAATGCCCCCCCCCCAAATCAAGTCCCTCACCAAGTTAGAATTTTATGCAATTAATCCAGTATCCTGGAAAGTAACACCATTTTCCCCTATAATGACTGGACAAGTTAGAGTCAGAGTGTCAATTTCGTAAACTGATGAAAATATGTTTATTTTGCCATCCTCTGCTGAGACCTGCTTTCTGATTAATACTCATTAATGTGTACACGTGCGCACACACACGTGCACACGCCCCACCAGCACCACAACCAATATCATTCTTCTTAACTTAATTGGGAAGTTAAGACAATATTTTTCATCAGAGAATAGAGGCAGAAATGCCAGTATTTAACCTTAAGGTTAATATACGGAAAATGCAATTGTAGTGTTTCTGGATAAAATAAATTATGTATAAGGGCCATACTTTTGGTCCTCTCCCTTTTTTTTTCCTTTTCAGAGATTCAATCAAGAACCCATCATGCTGTAAATAAATGGTGTTTATTTCAAAGGAATTTTGTGCAGCTTAATGTGTCTGAGTCTTTGAAGGGTATCATGACTATTTGCAAGAAAGAATGAACCAATACTACCTACTGAGAATTACTCAAGTAGAAATGTCTTTATATAAAATAAAATGGCATTAGGCAGCTATTCTTTACTGAGGCTGTGTAATTTAGTAGAGGAATTTTATGGACTTTCTTCTTCTTCTCCCTGAGCCCTCATTTAGCAGAAGGCATTTAATTGCTTGCACGCCCTAGTCCTGTGCTCTGCAGCGGGAGGGGAAAGGTGACAAAGAGCTATGAGAGGCAAACTCAGCTTACAGCACCACGAATCCAGAGACAGGTTGGGACACCAACCAACAGCTGCCAGATTAACACCCTACAGTTCCAATTCAGCCACTACTTCTGGCTAAACAAATCTACCCAGTTAACCTAGACATGCTTAGTCAGCAATGCAGGTCATGGGTTGAACACGGGAGCCCTACGTTCTTGCCACTTCACTCACTGGCGAGGGATGTCAGGACTGGCTAGTGACCTGCTTAGACCAATAAAATGCAGGAGAAGTTGATGCTCCATAACTTTCTAACTTCTTAAGGTGGGGCCTTAAGAGATCTACAAATGTAGATCCCCTATTATGACAGACCACTCCTTCATGGAAGCCAACCTCCAGAGGAGAAGTTCAGCTACTCTGAGAACAACACACCGTGAGGAGGCCCAAGCCAGCCATGCAGAGAGAAGGGTCACAGAATAGAGCACTGAGAGGCAGGACCCCTGAGTGATGCCCTCTTGGACTTTCCTTCTGAGCATAGCCGGTAGAGTGACTGGCTTCAGTGCCAGACGGAACGGAAGGACGACCCAGATGAGCCCTGCCGGCATTCACGACCCACAGAATCCTGGGAAAGTAGAATGATGTGGTTAAAACCACTAAGGTTTGGGCTAAAGAGTAGGGGGTGATTAAAATAATTTGTACAGTACACAGCACTCCCTAGTAGACCATGGAAGTAAAGAGAACTGATCTTATGAGTGGCTTTAAAAATTACCAAGGCAGCCAAGTGTGGTGGCTCACCCCTGTATGTAATCTCAGCCCTCTAGAGGCAGAGCCAAGAGAATTGTTCAAATTCAGGAGCTAGAGACCAGCCTGGGAAACACGGTGAGACTCCATCTATACAAAAAAATGAAATAAAATAAATTACCTGAGTGTGGTGGCATGAACCTGGCTATTTGGGAGGCTGAGGTAGAAGACTTGCCTGAGCCTAAGAGTTTGAGGCTGCAGTGGGCTATGATTATACCATTGTACTTTGGCCTGGTGACAGAGCAAGACACTGTCTCATAAAATAAATAAATACCCGAGGCATTATGTGTCTGCATTTTATTTTGAAGGAAAAGATACTGGCAGAAATGCCAACTTAAACATTTAGCTATCTGCCTCATTGCATCTTGGGTAAATTCATTTTCTATTTGCATTTAGTTCTTAAATAACATACTCAATACACTTTAGAGGTACTTTATATTATCAGTCTCTGAGGTTGAGACTTAAACAAAAAGTCTATATGGTTTTTTATTTTGAGAAAAATTATAGTTTGAAATAGAAACAAGACATAAACTCTAATATCTGGTTATAAGCCAAGCGCTGCAAGTTAATGCAGACTGGGCAGATAAGGACACGGAATGAGAAAAGAAAATTCAAAGGAGGTGAAATCCGTCAGGGACGTTGTCTGGACAAAGATGGGGTTTGAGCCAGATCTTGAAAGAAATGACGGGATAAAGTTAGATACCAGAATGTTAGGGAAGCCTGGGGAAGTATCTACGTGGCGGATTACTAACAGGAGATACAAATGTAAGGAGAACAAAAATCAATAACTTATTTAATCCCATTTACCATTTTAGAAAACTCTAAAGATAGGTGAGAATAACTGAATAACTAGAATAAAACTCAGCCTAACAAATGTTTCTTCTAGTTCCGCTGTGATGGTGAAGAGGAGGGATGTGCGTGAGGATTTCAAGTGAACAGTGATAACTGGGCCTCATTCAGTGAAAGGATAATCCAAATAAAATGATAAACAAAAAAAATTCCAAAGTGATGAAAAACAACTGCAGAGTGCTGGGCTTTGGATTCATCACTGTCATTCTGTGTTTACATTTTTGCAACAGCAAATATCTTACAGTCTTTGGGAGCCCTAGAAAGAGGGGACTGTAATTCATTATTTGCTGTGACTTCACAGGGGGAAAATACAGACACAAAGTGTGAGTGTATTTACTCCTCAGCAAGCTTTTCACAAGAGCTTTATTTTAAGACCACCATGTTAGTAGTAAGCACCTATGTTACAGTTACTCACAATAACATTTTAGGGTGCCCTCTATCATTAGTTATTAAAGAGATAAAAATCAAAACCAAAACGAAAGGCTGCTTTACATCCACTTGAATGGCTATTTTTAAAAAGATTGATACTATCAAAGGTTGGCAAGCCTCTAAGGCCGCAAAACCTCACATAGGTTGTTGCAGAAATATAAAACTGTACAACCAGGTTGGGGAAAGGTCAGTAAGTTTCTTAAGAGTCTACACGAACCTCTATCCAATGAGCCAGTGATTCCAATCTAAGATATGTTCCCAAGAAATACAAAACATACATATACAAAAAGGCTCATACAAGAATGTTCTTAGCAGCTTTATTCATAGTTGCCCCAGACTGGAAAGGGCCCAGAAGTACATCAATAGTTGAATGGATACACAATCTATAGTGCATTGAGACGATGGAATGCTACTCAGCAATGGAGAGGCTACAATTGCTGATAGACACAAAGCCCACGGGAGTTCAGAAGCTTCATGCTCAGTGAAAGAAGGCTTATGCCACATAATACACACTATTGCTTCCAGTTAGCATGGAATTCTCATACAAGCAGAACCAATCTCTGGTAGAAGAACAACAGAACAGTGGTGGCCTCTGAGAGAGAAAGGTGGGGGATTTACTGGAAGAAACATCAACCAGCTCCCTGGGGTGATAGTGGAGTGTTCTGGACATAGTTTAGGCTACACATTTGCTTAGATTTATGTGTTGAATGATACCTTTAAGACTGGCGCATTTTGTTGTATGCAAATTGCACCCAACGCAAATAAATAAATAAATAAATAAATAAATAATAAACTGTAGTTATTGGCAAGCACGATGAAGTATTTTGGGGAAGTGTAGTAATGCCTGTGACCTTCTATGAAACATAGCAACAAATACCATGAGTAAGAGGGCAGGTCATTGGGTACGGGGTAAACCAGGTACACTAAAATCTTAATAGTAGAATGGAGGGGGTGATCTGTGGCTGTTCTCTGAGAAATTTTTTCAGCTTTTCTGTAGGCTTAACATGTTTTCATATAAGTTAAAAAAGAATTTCTTCTTGTATTAACAACACAGGGGAAAGAATAAATCCCCTATTCCTGGCGTAAATATGTTGTGTAATATGTCTGAAAAGAAAAGGCAAATTCTCCCTGTCAACAGCTGATGTAAGCTAGTCTAACTGGGGGAGTGTATAGTACAGTACAGGCTAGTGTTAACACGCTCAGAAACAGTAACTGACAAATTATCCAAATAAAACATTTTATTTTACTACAGAAACATCAGAGATATTTAGTATCATGAGAGGAATGGCTACTTTGATCGATATTCTTTTAGGGGTTGGCAAACTTTTTCCTTAAGGAGCCTGACATTGGGGCTTTGCAGGCCACTGGTCTCTGTTGCAGTTACTCAATGTGTTGTGTGGCCAAAGCAGCCACACAGAAAACCTGAACAAATGGACACGGCCGAGTCCCTGTATAAGGCTATTTATGAGAACAGGCAGCAGGCCTCTGGGCTTCTGGCTGTAGTGTGTCAACTCCGGGTCTATTTTGACTAAACAGCATTCACAATAAATTACTGTGCCACTTCCACATCACAATACATTTTATAGTACATATAACATGGTGGTTGGCTTCAGGCAGTACATTCATCTAGTACGTCAACCTTACCTTTTCCCGTCTTCCAACTCAAGTGACTTTAGAAAGACAGCTCTAGGGTTTACCTTACAAGGGTACAAGTGAATCTTTCTAAAAGTACAAACGTTTTAACTCCATAACTAAGAAAATGACATGAAGGTTATGTTAACCGGTTTGATGAGAGTATTTCGAAAGGTATGTGAAGACAGCACACTTACCCCATGATTGCATAATGTTATGCTATAAGAAATAAAAAAAAAAAAAAGAAAGAAACACAGCTCTATGGTAAGTTTTTCAAGAGGATGGGTTTAGAGCTGGGGTTTGCTTTGAAGCCCAGCTCTTGTTTTCAAGGCCGTTGGGTGTCACATGTTCTCTTGTTCCAATTACATGACCTGTTTATGTGTTTATCTGAGTGTAGTGCTCACTACAATAGTGAGGATAAAATAATAGTTGTGAATATAAATAAGAGAAGCATAGAAAGAACCGAAATAGGAGAAAGAGGACTTGGCAGGCTGGATGTAGTGCCTGTGAGTATATGAAAAGCTCGTCCTGCAGGTGAACCGGCCACAACCAGGACAGTTCCCTGGTCTTCAGGAATTTACCCTGTGCACGGACTTGCTGGAGAGGACCGATCAGCATTAGGAGAACGGGAGAGAAATCCACTCATCACAAAGACCTTTTGAAATTCAGAGCTCTGATGAATTTTACATCTAGAGACAGAGAAAGTACATGATTCCTAGAAGAAATCAAGGAAGGCCAAATCAAGAAATGATCTCTACGTATTAGAGCGATTTATCTTAGCAACTTTTCATTTAGAAGAAACCACCTAACTCCAGAATCTGATGCACAAGGTCACAATTTGCAAATTCAACTTGACTTTGGAAGAGAGAAAATTTTGGGTTATACAGATTAAATTCAGTAATAAGGCCTTGTTACTCACTATGGAAAATATTTTAAAGTATGGTCACGTGTACCTCTTTATTTTTTTGTCTAGAATTCAACAGATTCCCATGGTCAGTGCCTTCCCAAAAATGTTTATCATTTTTTTCCTCAGGTTTTGTTATAAAAAGAATGAAAAATGTGTAAAGTAGCTATCCCTCATCTCAAATTAATGGTTAAAGCGTAAGTTATTTTATTTAGAAAAATGGAATTTACAAAATTTCACCCATGATTTTTTGCTGACAGTGTTAAAATAGGACAAATAACACTGATTATGTTCATCTCTTTTAGTTTTCTGATATTTCCCTTATGAATTAAAAGGTATATGGCAATGGAAGTGAAATATGTGTGACATCTTGGTTAATTGACATTATATATATATTTGTGACAGAGTCTCACTTTGTCATCCTCAGTAGAGTGCTGCAGTGTAATAGCTCACAGCAACCTCAAACTCTAGGGCTCAGGTGATCCTCTTGCCTCAGCCTCCCAAGTAGCTGGGATTCCAGGCTCTCTCCTTAATGCCTGACTAGTTTTTCTATTTATAGTAGCGATGAGGTCTTGCTCTTGTTCAGGATGGTCTCGAACTCCTGAGCTCAGGCAATCCACCTGCCTCAGCCTCCCAAAGTGCTAGGGTTGTAGGCATGAGCCACTGTGCCTGGTCACATTATTTTATTAGTTAATTGGTCATGATGTAAAATGGTCATAACTTACAAAGGGAAATGATGAGTATATAAAAATACAAGCCAACCAACTCTACTAAATCTAAGTATGCTTGAAGCCATGGGTTTTCCTAATATTCTGAAATAAAGTCACCATTTTCTAAGAGCCATTCTGCAGTACTAACTGGACGCAATGAAGCAGTTTATAAACCTAATAATGTGCTTTGCAATAGATGCATTTGTCACTCAAGTGTAAAATTTATTGAATTACTATGTATTTTAGTCTTTTCAAGACTGAGACAATTAAGTTACCCCCTTATCTTTGCAAATTTTTGAAACCCTGGATATTCATGACAGCAACTCTCATTTCCTTGTAAAAGAAACCAAGTTGGATGTAAGAGATTCACAACATTCCCAAGAGAGTATTTTCTGAAGCAGGAACAAACAACAGCTCGGGTTCCCTAGTATCATCTTCATGTGCCTAACCTGTGCCCACCTCCTCACTGGCAGGAATTAGAGGGGAAACAGCAGACGAACCGTCCTCCTGCCATCGATTCACACAGGGAAGGACAGGTTTGGGGGGAGGGAACCAGGTCTAAGGTCTGACGGACACAGTGTTGGGGATGACTTTGTGTAAAGGAGGAAATGGTACAATGCCCAAGGAGAGACGAGGTGAGAGCTAGCCTGGGAAGATCACGGGCATTTTGCTAGCCCAGGAGTTAGAGCGTGGTTAGAGGTGGGATTGGGTGCTTTGAAGGAAAGAGTATTTCAGGTTGAAGGAAGATAGGAGTGTGAGCCCAGGGGCAGGTGTGGGAGAAACAACAGGAGGCGCCTGGGGCAAAGCAGGTGCCTTCAAAAAGGAAAAGAGAAGGGTGTGCTAGGAGGTGGCCCTAGGTGCTAAACTGGGAGGAGAAGGCAGAGATCCCAAACGTCAGCATAAATCACTTATTCTGGGAAGACTTAGGTGCCCTTGGAGTTTCTGGGCACCAGGAGGGCTTGATTAAAGAAGGTGATAGGAAGAAGAGGTTCCCACGAGCACCTTCACACAAACATTGCAAGCTTAGGGGTGGCTGGAAGTCTTCTGAGGGACCGGATCTCAAAGTTTGCACGTGGCAGGTCCCTGCCAGGCCAGCAGAGTCTGTTCTGTGGTATCTCAACGTATCAGTCTCAGGGTGTGTGTGGCAACATAAAGGAAGACCCCGACAGTCTGACCCAAACTGATGCTGATAACAGTCCTGGTTGAAAAGGAATATTAACAAGATCTCAAAGGTAACAAAAACAGCCAACTATGTATGGTTGCACTGGATACACAAAACTGGGAGAACTATGGTCTTCATTTTCAAAGGACTTTCATATGGTAAAGGCAATTCACTAAGAAAAATATAACTACAAATGGAGATTCAATTACATGTTTATAATTCACTTTCATTTAGTCAACCAGTCAATACACATTAACGCCCATAACATACCAGGCCCTCTTTAGCTGTTGAGGAATCAATGTCAAAGATACAGGAAACAGAACCGAGACTCTAGAATCAAAGTGGAGGAGCAGGTGAGATATCGGGAAGGTTCTAAGAGGTTTTAGGGAGTTTCCAAGTTCTAATATTAGCATATGGTCCCATATTAAAAATCTGCATCTAATTTCACAATCATATTTGATGAAGAGTCCGAGTATTTAAAGGATAATAAGTTGACAGTCATATTCAGAGCCTTAAGGTTTAACAAAGTAAGAAGAAAGAAATTACTCAACTATTAAGGGTGAACTCAGTCATTAATCTTTGTGATCTACAGTTTATGAAGAATATTTGGATGGTCTCACATACAAGATAAGGCATTCTTTGCATTATTACTGATGTCCTAATTACTTAGCCCCATTGGTATCAGATGATTTAATCAGTATCTAGAAAAACATGATTTAGGCCTTTCTAAAGGATACACTTCAATTATAACTTTATAAGAGATAATGTTACAGAGTCCTGCTCAAGGGCCTTCTTCTTGTTTATAAAAAGTATAATATATGTGACATTCTTCTCCTTACTCTATTCCTTTCCCCAGAACAAGTCAACATGGCCATGAAAAAGTGGTCCCATTTGAAAGTTACATATGTTCAACGTCTTAAAAACACCTTTGAGTTAACTATCTAAATGTTAATTTTGAGGTGTAACTGACACTGCTACAACTGGTGTGTACCTAAAACCAGCAGAAGGCACACCTTTGCCACACTCTTGGAGAAGAGGCTCAGTAACAAGAGCCCTGGTGCTGGGCAGGGTAAGACGGGAGCTCCACCCCGGGCTGCTCAGGCCTGTGAGGCGGCCCACACTCTCATTCTGTGTAACATGAAAGTCAAGCCCAGTCACTGTTCATCATGCTTGACTGGCATCAGATCAGTTCCTCAGGGACAGACACTGATGGCAGAGGGGACTCCTTG
>CAUYQV010184628.1:0-26745 GCA_963574575.1 Galagoides demidoff
AACCATCCACAGACTGTGTGTTCTTTAACCACTCCTCCCAAACTCTTTGTTGATATATTTTGAGCAGTCTGTGCTGCACTGGTCCCATCATGGAACTTACATTCAAAAATAACACACAGTTTCACAAAAATTGCTCTAAAAAATTTTGAAGGGTAATCACAAGCCAAAATGTGCTGTTTAAAGGAATGAGAATGTACCTTCCTCAGTAAACAAACAACACAAAACGAGAAGTGTCAAAGTGAGATGTCAGTGATATCAACAGTTAAACATATTCCTTAAGGTAATCAGACATTTCATACTTAATACCATATATTTTTCACTTGCTTTACTCATTTTTGTGTGTGTTACGTTCATTTATATGTTTGCAGGTAGAAATAGTATATTACTGGATTTTTTTCTTCAGTAGGTCCTTTGTTTTGAGAATTCAGAATGCACCTATGGACCACGGGTGAGTGGTGAGACGGGATTTTATTAGACAGAAAGGAATACAGAGGAGTAAAAAGCCCTAGAGCTTCTGGCAAAGGGGAAGACCCGAGTCGGAAGTTCCTCTCCTGGGTCCTCTGTCTAGGGGTATGTATCATCTGGAGAATTACATTTTGGCTCAGATTTGGCAGGTGGAAAAGTATCCTTTCAAGGTTGAATGCAGTCCCTCCCTGGGGCAAGGTTATTATATTAGGTCTTTGCAGTTTTTGTCTCCCGGAAGGGATTAGGGTGTGTGTTCCCTACTCAAGAAAGAACCACCCCCCAAAATTCTCAGGCTGCTTTGTTCCTGATCTTGTTAAAGCCCAGAGGGTGTGGCCTGGGAAAGGCAGCCTGTTAGTGCCTGGAAATGGGGTGGTGGAGGGGTCTCATCTCTGAGCTCAGCTGGACTAGAGAATGGGGGAATCCTTGTCCAGTCCTGAGTGGGGGAATCCTGTATCAAGCATACCCATCTTCATTATAGAATGAAAATCCATCTTACTGAATATACCACGTTTATCCATTTCACTGGTAATGAATATCTGGATTGTTTCTAGTTTTTGGCAATGTGCTACTGTGAACATTCTTCTACCATCTTTTATTCACATAATATATGTATATATGCATTTCAGTTTCATATAAAAGTGAATTGGGAAAAGAAGGAGTTAGAACTGCTGGGTAGGCTTGGCACTCGTAGCACAGTGGTTATGCTGCCAGCCACATACACTGAGGCTGGCAGGTTTGAGCCTGGCCTGGGCCAGCCTAACAATGACAACTGCAACCAAAAAAATACCCGGGCGTTGTGAGGGGCACCTGTAGTCCCAGCTACTTGGGAGGCTGAAGTAGGAGAATCACTTAAGAGATCGCTTAAGAATCACTTAAGCAAGAGTTGGAGGTTGCTGTGAGCTGTGACGCCACATGACTCTACCGAGGGTGACATAGTGAAACTCTATCTCAAAAAAAAAAAAAAAAAAAAAAACCAATTGCTGTAATTGGATATGCCGATGTTCAGATTTAGTAGATAGTGCCAGTTTTCCAGAGTAGTTGTAACAGTTTCCCTTCCAGCTACAGATTGGAGCTTTAGTGATCCCACAGCTTTGATGTTGTCAATCGTTTTAATTTTAGTCCTTCTAAATGGATATGTAATGATACCTTGTTGTGGTTTTAATTTAAATTTCCCTGGTGTATAATGGTATCAAACACTTTACTTGACATTTGCCTATTTATCAATTGAATCTTCTTTTATGTCTAATGCCTCTTTGAGTCTTTTGCCCATTCTCCTATCGGGTTGTCTGCCTTGTTGTTTTTTTTTTTTTAATTTGTGAAAGTTTTTTAGACACCATACAAGCCTTTTGTGAATGTGCACATTGCAAATGTCTTCTCCAACTCTGGCAGTAGCCTTTTCACTCTCCTCATGGGGTCTTCTCATGAGCCGAAGTGCTTAATTTTAATATTATGGGTAGTGTTTTTTGCCACCTGTTTAAGAAATTTTTGCCTACCTCCAAAATCATGAAGATGCTCTCTTGGGATTTTTTAAAAGAGTAGCTTTATTAATTTATCTTTCATACTTATATAGACCATGTATCTAGAATTATTTGGGGTGTGTGGTGTGAGGAAGGGATGAGAGCATAAGGAAAGGTACCCCTTACCTTTGCCACAAATCAAGCAACTACACACATATAAGTGTGTTTCTGGATTCACTGTTCTGTTCCTGGTCTATTTGTTTATGCTTCGGCTATTACCACACTCTCTTAATTGTATATAATTTATTTTTAATTTTCCTGTATCTTTGTGGTTTAAACATACCCCTTATTAGCAGAATTTATAACTGGATTTAAATGTTCTGAACTCACCTTGAAAATAATTGTCTTTTTTATATAGGGATTTTTAAGTTGACTATACTATATTATTATACTATATATGATATTAATTCAAGATAGCTAGAAAAGAGTCTCTAGAAAGTTGCCACCACAAAGAAATGATAGAGGTTTTAAGCAATGGACATGCTAACTACCTGGATTTTATCATTATACAGCGTCACGTGTACTGAAACATCCCACTAGCCATAAATATATACTACTATTGTGTGTCAATTATAAGTAAAATTTTTAAAACAGAAAAAAAGGGTTTTGCTAAGGCATGTATATTTATTGCTGTAGTCAATGTGTTTGGCCTATTTTTATGTTTTCTATTTTGATTTATTCCGTGTTTTCTTTCTTTTCATTGTTTTATCTTACTTGTAAAACATCTAAACCCCCCCAATTTCTAACTATTAAAACTGGTAAGTTTACAAGTCTCCGTTAACCCATTTTCAGTCCCCTTCTTGACAGCAGCTCTGTTGTCATTCTGTCTTTCCTCAGATCCCTGGGCTTGGTAGGTTGAATCCTGTTTTCTGCTTCTGTAACGACGGCCTCTCATTGGCTTTGTCAGTTTGTACCTCTGATCCTCCAAGAGATTTCCCCATCTCCCTTGTTGTTGAAACTAAAGCATTATTTTTGGTCTTGACTATTTTACTGTTGGCTTTATTTCTTGTTGAAATTTTAGTTTTCTAGTGGTTTGCTTAGTTTCTTAGCCTCTGGGCCAAGAGATAGCCCCTAAGAGACCATAAAGGAGGAATGAAGCTGATTTTTGCCTTGTTTTTCTTTGTTTGGACCTGGCAGATTTGGTTCATGTTGCCAGCAAACACTCTGGGCCTTACTGCTCTTGTGTTTTCAGCCCAGCTCCATGGTCTCTATAAGTTAATGAATAATCTTCCCTGATTATGGTAGTAAATGGACTGTGAGTCTTACTTTTGATGCTGTGAGAGCTCATATTTTCTATGTAATAGGACAGATTTTAGTAAAGCACTGAGCAAGGTCCCCTCTAAAATTGCTAACAGAGGCTAGAATCTCTTCCTCCATTATTACATGTACGTTATTAAAATACGTTTCTTCCCAAATATATAATATGTATGTAAATATATGTATTTCTATAAATATATAATTAAATTTCTCATATATAATTACTAACAGAGGTTAGAACCTCTTCCTCCATTATTACATGTATTATGTCTTTACAATATGTTTCTTCCCAAAATAAATATATTATATTTCCCAAATAAATATATATGTATAGAAAGTTGCTAACAAAGGCTAGAACCTCTTCCATATATATATATATTCCCTGTAGTCATCATATCTCACTGCAACCTCAAATTCCTGGGTTAAAGCAATCTACCTACCTCACCCTCCCATGTAGCTGGGACTACAGGTGCCTGGCACAAAGCCTGGATGATTCTTCTATTTCTTGTAGAAATTGGGTATCGCTCTTGCTCAGGCTGGTCTTGAACTCCTGGCCTCAAGTGATCTTCCTGCCTCGGCCTTCCAAAGTGGTAGGATTATAGGCCTGTGCCACAGCACCTGGCCCATAAATAGATTTTTAAATAATCACAAAAATCATAAGTGTAGATATTTCATGTTTTAGCAATCTTTCAACCTGGTGTCTCGTTTTTTCTTTTGAGATAAGGTCTTGCTTTGTTGCCCAGGCTGGAGTGCAGTGACATGATGATAGCTCCCTGCAACCTCAAAATGCTGGTCTCAAGTGATCCTCCTACCTCAGCCTCCCAAAGTGCTAGGATTATAGCTTCTGGCCTCATTAACTCTATATAAACTATTCTGTGCCATCACTCATTTTGTAATCGCTTCCTTTGTGAGCTACAGTGTTGAATCGTTCACTAGCTGCATAAGTCACTTAACCACTAATCATCTTAGTTGACTCAATCCAGACAGTGACATCATGAAATTAAACTGACTGCAAAAATTCTTTACAATTAAAAAATCCCATATTTCTGTAAAATGTCATACATAGTCATACTTTTTTTTAAATTACATTAAGGCTGGGTGCAGTAGCTCACGCCTATAATCCTAGCATTCTCGGAGGCCAAAGCTGGATTCCCTGAGCTCAAGAGTTGGAGACCAGCCTGAACAAGAGTAAGATCATGTCTTTACTAAAAATTAAGTAAAAACTAGCCAGGTGCAGTGGCAGGAACCTGTAGTCCCAGCTACTTGGGAGGCTAACGCCTGGGGATTGTTTCAGCTCAAGAGTTTGAGAATGCTATGAACTATGACACCACAGCCCTCTAGACAGGGTGACAGAGTGAGACTCTGTCTCAATATAAATAAAATAAAATAACATTAAAGTTGGTCACAAAACAAACCAGCTTGCAGAAATCACAGTTCTTGGCATGAATAAGCTTTCCTTCTTAGCGATTTCTTTTTACTGACTTTTGCCCAGGCATTGTAGTAGTGTTTGTTCATAATAAAAAGATCCCTCATCTGCTACTATTCACTGGTTAGGATGGTAGAGTTAATGCCTCAGAATCAGACCTATAAGATGTTTCAAATTGCCACTTCACAGGTTTTGGCTGAGACAAGTGTGTGGCTAACATATTAATCCACACCTTGGGGACAGGCAAGATCTTGCAGCAGGGATAAGAGTCATCTTTTCAATTCTCCAAAAAGATAAACAGACATTAATGATGCTAGAAAACATGAAATTACAATCTATTTCCTCTTTTCTGTCCATAAATTTTATATTGTTAATCCTATTATGCTACTCAAGAAGGGAGGCATTTCTATGTAGTGTTTCTGTTTGCTTATGAGGTCTGACAATTAAGTTTGCGAACTCAATCCTAGAAAAAGTGTCACATACCTCATTGCTGAATATCACTGTGATGACATTTGAAGTACTCTCCTTGGGAAGCTATGTACCCACACAAGTGCCTAGTCCACCCTTCAAGGCAATTTTGGAACTCTTTTCCTGGAATGGTGATCAGAGCTATTGTCCTACTACCCTTGATGTCCTGAATATCTTCCTTTCAATATTTCCTTTATCTTTGGGTAAAGAAAAAATCATTGAGGGCCATATCAGGTGAACAGGGAGAGTGTTCCAATACAGTTATTTGTATACTGGCTAAAAACTCCCTCACAGACAGTGCCATGTGAGCTGGCGCCTTGTCATGATGCAAGAGCCATGAGTTGTTGGCCAAGATTTTCAGTTAAGATTTTCCTAATTGTTTATTGACATTTACTTGGTCTGCTATGCTTCTCACAGTCAGCCAATGATTTTGATGCACAATTTGATGAAGTTTTGCAATGTTTTCATCAGTTCTGCTCGTGACTGGCTGCTGTGACCTTTCTTCATCGGTGATACTTTCTCTCCACTCAGAAAAATGCTTAATCCATTTGTACATTGCCATTTTCTACATGGCACTATCCCTATAAACTTGGACTAACTTGTCCCTGTTTTCATTTCCACTCTTGCCAAGTTTAACAAAAAATTTAATGTTTGTTGCTTAAAGAATTCAAGCTCTGACATTCTTATGAGGGCACACAGAACACACTACAACAATAATGAACACCACTTAGTGAGTCATCACTACATGTGGACATAAACACAGCTGTGAGACACCAATATACCAAGGTTATGCAACGTGACCAAGCTGTTTGTACAGTGCTGCCAACATAAGCTCACCATGGCAAGTATCAGACCTCATATTCATGCCCAGATCGGTCCCCGGGGTTCACTACCACCATAAGAATAATTGAGTGGGTCAATGGGTCATCACATAAAGCCAAAATATCCAGATGCAAATAACAGGAAAAGCAACCCAAGCCTGAGTATTTTATCTCTGAAATACTGAATCAGGGTACTTTGCAAGTGTGGCATATGGGGCAGCTTTTTCTCTCTCTGCTTATTCAAAGTGGTTTACATGAAACTCGTGTGTGTAAGATGGCATGCACATAGCAGCATGCTTCTTTCACTATTTAAACAATGCTTTACAAAATGAAATAATAACATAAAATAATTGTTTCAAATATTAAAAGAAAGTTTCAGTAGAGATTTTAAAGTGTTACTTTAAAAAATGTTTCAGATTCCACTATAGAAATAATTTCAGCATCAAAGACATCATTTCCAACCTATAAAACGCCATTTTTGCCCACAATGAAGCAACTTTCAATCCTCAGGAAAGCGGAGTTAGCACAGACCTGTGGTATTTTAGTACCAGAGATTCTTGGAAATGACCTGTGAGATTTATAAAAAGCTTCCACCAGTGAATTCAGAGGGAGGCAAAATGAATGTGTCCAGCCCTCTGCCTAGACTGCATTTGTCTCGCAATGAAAAGACCTTTAAATGAAAGGCAGGTGTTGCTTGCAAGCCAGGTGAGACAGCGATCATAAAATACAAATTTATCTGCTTGAGGGGTGCAGGACACATGACCATTTATATCAGTGTAATGTTGTTGGGGTGCCCCATGATATTCAGCCAGGCTACACACACACTCACAGCTGGGATATTTTTAAAATGAGACATGTTGGGGAGGAAAACTTTTAAACAAGAGGGCCCTATGTTGAGGTTGTTTGAAGTTTATTTTATTATTTTTAAAGCACATCAAAATTTAAGGCAGTTTAAGGATAACAAAAAAAATCGGCAACAAAGAAAAATAGTACAATATGTATTTATAATCTGTCATCAAAAGTTATCACTTTGTAAATAAAACATTGCCAAGTCTTTGTGTTAGGAGGGGTCTTGGACATTCTCTAGCCCAACTACTTTGTTTTAGATTCATTCTGGCCACAAACATTTATTTATTCAGCTATGCTAGGCACCTCATAGAAGAGAAAACTGAGGCCTAGAGGAGTGAAGTGGTTTTCCAGCATTGCACAGAATCTAATAGTTAGCTATGTAGCTAAGAAATTACCCCAAAACTCAGCAGCCTAAAACCACACACACTTACTATCTTATAGTTTCTGTGGATGAGGAGTCTGTGCACAGCTGAGTTGGCCCTCTGCTTCAGGGTCTCCTCATAAAGTTGCAATCAAGATGTCAGCCAGGGCTGGGATGTCATCTGAGGGTTCAACTGGGCCAGAGTCTGATTTAAAGCTCATTCTTGTAATTGTTGGAAGAATTCATATCCTTGAAGCTTGTTGGACTTAAGCCTTCAGTTTCTCACTGAATGTTGGATGGGAATTTTTCAACATCTTTCGTCATCTAAACCAGTAAGGCAGCAAAACGCACATCACAGTATTTTGTAATCTAAGCATGAAGCCCCCATCCCCTTTGCCACATTCAACTAGTTAGGGGCAAATCATTAGGTCCAGCCCACACTCAAGGGGAGGGGGGATTAAGACCACAATCAGGAGGTGAGGGTCCCTGGGGGCTACCTTAGAAGTGTGTCTGCTACCTGGACTGAATGGCAGGACACAGCAAGCTATTTGTGTTCTCCATGCTACCGACAACAGTCTTTAGGCAAACAGTAGAGAAAAATGGGTTTCTCCTTTCTGAGCCAGAAATCCAATTGAGTTCTATCATGAAGATTATGTTTCTTAAATATTCTACTAATTGGTTAGTATTTTAAGGTGGTAATCAAGAAATGTTTTCAGTATATCAGTCATAAGCCAAGAAGCCCTTTCTTCTCACTCCTCATTTTAATTACTTATATTAGGGCAACTACACAATTTAATCACCCAAACCAGGACACACTGAGGAGTGAAACAAGGCACTATTAGTGACTATATCAGAAACTATAGGAGTAAACCAGGATCATCCCTGGTAACCTTGGCCATATGTCTACCCTACTTATAACCACAATGGGAAACAATCCTTCAGCTTGGAAGCTCAAAGATTGAGTTGTGAGGAAGAAAAGAGACATGGCCTGAACCCTGAGCATCAGAGGGGTTACGGATCTGCAGGCAGGTAACTCTGACATCCTCTGTCTGAGCTGGCTCCTCTGTGGGCCTTTTCATGCAACCAGGGACTTCCAGAAGCCCTAAAGGAGGCCTAATACTCTTCTATCACCTCCTCTATTGTCATTTCTCGTTTCTCTCTGTTGATTTCATGAATAAATATGAGATGTACCATGCCTTTTTTGGGGTTTTGTGATAGCTCTGTTGTTATCAAGCCCTTTTATTTAATTTCATTTTTAATATTTCCAAATGCAGTTATGCAGAATATATGGACAAGTTTGTCACTTACTAAGATTTGAGTGAATAGGATTGTTTTTTGATATAACATTGACATCATATTCTCAAAGGAAAATATTATACCAGTGTTTCATCAAAGGCTTATCTTTAAAAACGAAAATCTGAAAACCTACCATCTAGTACTTGCCAACTTCTCTTCCTCTTTTAACACTCATGCTCTATACTTCCAAATGAAGCACATGGCAGGCATTCGCAGAACTACTTACTGCTTAGTAAAAGGCAGCCAGCATTCAAAAATATTTGTTGAAGCTCATGGAAATACTAACCTGCTATAAAGCAAACCTTTCTTCGTGAACAATATCTCTTGAAATGAATACTTTTATTGAGAAATAAAAGCTGGTAAAACATTTACTTAGTTTGAATCTATATATTTATGACTTTAAATAGAGTTTTACATATGAAAATCATTTCTTCAGGAGGCTAAGGCAGGAGGACCACTTGAACCCAGGAGTTTGAGGTTGCTGTGAGCTATGATGTCATAGCACTCGAGCCTGGGCAACAGAGTAAGACACTGCCTCAAAACATTTTAAAAAATCATTTCTGTAGGTACACGGCATCAACTAAAAGTGAGATCTTGGAGGGGGCAGCACCTATGGCTCAGTGGGTAGGGCGCCAGCCCCATATACTGAGGGTGGAGGGTTCAAACCCAGCCCCAGCCAAACTGCAACAAAAAAATAGCCAGGCATTGTTGTGGGTGCCTGTAGTCCCAGCTACTTGAGAGGCTGAGGCAAGAAAATCACCTAAGCCCAGGAGTTGGAGGTTGCTGTGAGCTGTGACGCCACAGCACTCTACCAAGGGTGATAAAGTGAGACTCTCTTTCAAAAAAAAAAAAAAAAGAAGAGAAAAAGAAAAGAAAAGAAAGAAAGAAAAAGTGAGATCTGGGAAAATTTTTCCTATAAAAGACTTTGCAGGAGTAAAGTATAGTTGGCCTTCTATATCTGTGGGTTTGGTATTCATGGATTCAACCAGTATTAGATTGAAGACATTTGGGGAAAACCTGTATCTATACTGAACATGTACAGACATTTTTCTTGTCATTATTCTGTAAACAATGCAGCAACTAATTGTTTAACAAGAGAAAAACAAACAGGTTTATTAACACATGCCGTGAACATCACGTGGGAGCAATCTCAATGCAATGGCTTAGAACGCTGGCTTATATGATTCTTTTTTAGTATAACGACTATTTACATAGATTTTCTATACTTAGGAATTGTAAGTGATCTAAAGATGATTTAAAACATACAGAGTAAGGTGCAGGGGTTTTAGGAGTACTATGAAATTACTACATCATTTCATATTGGGGATTTGAGCATCTGGGGATTTGGGTATCAGTAGGAGGTCCTGGAACTAATCCCCCCTGGGGAGGACTGTATGGGTATGGCTGAGTTTGTCCTCTGGTGGCACTTTGGAAAAGAGAACGACCAGGTCTAAACCATCCACCAGAGGTCTCTACCTTGTTTTCTAGCCACCCAAACAAAAGAACCGAGGTAATCTTCACAGTTTCATCTTCACATCCATCTGACCATCTCTTTGCAATTCTTCTTGACAAAAACCTAAATATATTCATAGATATATGTATAACTGAAAAAATATCTCAAACTTCTCAAAAGGCACACAATCAAATACCTACAACACTCCTACCCCCAGAGGCAGCAATTATTTTTAAAATTTTTTGATTTTTAAAAATTGGATTTGGGTTTTGATTGACAAATCATAATTATAGATACATTTATGGGGTACACGGTGATGTTTTGATTACTGTATGTGATTTGCGATGATGAAATCAAACTAATTAACATTTTTTCTTATGGTGAGGCATTGGAAATGTGCTTAGTTATTTTGAAATACATTACTATTGACTATAGTCACCCTAGCATGCAACAGAGCTCAAAGCTGTATCCAGAAGGGGAATTACTGACTCACGTGGCAGTTCTATTTTTACCTTTTTGAAGAAACTTCACACCATTTTCTATAGTGGCTGTACTAATTTAATTACCACCCAAAGTGTATGAGTTCCCTTTTCTGTACACCCTTGGCAACATTTATCTTTTCTCTTTTTGATAAAAGCCCTACTAACAAATGTGAAGTGGTATCTCATCATGGTTTTAATTTGCACTTTCCTGATGATTAGTGACGCCGAACACTATTTTCATGCACCATTTGGCCATTTCTTCTTTTCAGAAATACCTGTTCAGACCTGTTGCCCATTTCCTAACCGCAGTATTTGTTTTCTTGCTATTGAGTTGTGTGGGTCCCTTACGTATTTTAGACATTAGCCCTTTATCAGATGTTATGGTTTACAAATGTTTTCTCCCACTCTGTGGGCTGCCTCTTCACTTTGTTAATTGTTTTCTTTGCTATGCAAAAGCTTTTTAGTTTGAAGCAATCCCATTTGTTTATTTTTGGTTTCGTTGCCTGTCATATCCAAAAAAAGTGTTTCCCAGACCCTTACATTTTCTTCTAGTAGTTTTACAGTTTCAGGTCTTAATTTACATTTTGAGTTGATGTCTTTTACATCATATGAGGCAATGTCCTAATTTCACTCTTCTGCATGTGGGTATCCAGTTTTCCCAACACCATTTATTCAAGAGGGTGTCTTTTCCCCATTGTGTGCTCTTGGCACTCTTGTTAAAAATCAATTGACTGTAAATATGTGAGTTTATTTCTGGGCTTTGGTTGATATTTCTTTTCTGTTGGTTGGTGTGTCTCTTTTTACAGAGGCAACCATTATTACCAATTTCTTTTATAGCCTTTTAGAATTTTTCTATGTATATATAAGCAGATAACTATTTGTATATGTTTCCTTTATATACAAAGAGGGGCTTTGTATCATACTTTAAAAGAGTGTAACAGTATACTTTGAAGATCTTTCCACATCCGCATTTATTTGTTGATCTGTCTCATTATAAGTAGCAATACCCCAACTATTCCATTCATGGATACAGGATATACTGTATTTAATATAGCCAATCCTTACCACTGGGATTGTTTTCTGTTATTAAAAACTTGCTGCTATGTTACTTTTGTCTTTGTGTATGAGTGTGAAGATTTCATTTGTAAATCCTGGAAAGTAGAATTACAGACCAATGAATATGTGCTTTTTTATTCTAATTAATATTCCAAACTGATTGAGTCTATTTACAAACCAGTGTCTTCAAATACAGAGCCAATTCGCACATCCACTTATAGAGAATAACCATCTTATTTCCCTGTTTAATTTGTGTGTCACCAAACTAATTTGTCATTGTTTCACAGGCAAAAAGCATTTTTTTTTTCTGAGTTGGTTTTCTTGAACCATGATTATGTCAAGGGTCCTTTCATATATTTGTATTCCATTTATATTTTATTTTCTGTGAACTGCATGGTTTCATCTTATCTGCCCATTTTGCTAGTAGATTGTTAGCTCCCCTCCACACACACCCCTCTGTAATATGAAAAATTCCTCTAGCTTTGGGTAGAGTTGTACATTTATATAGATATATACCAAATCCTGGATCAAGGGTTCTTTAGGGCAATCTGAGTACCATAACATTCTTATAGATGACTTTTATTACCCTTTAGCTGCTATGGATCTGGGCTTTAAAAAATACACAAGGTCTGTCTTTTACAGAACGGGTTTCAATTTTTAATGTCAGCTCTTAAGAAGGCCTCTCTCCCATCCTTCCCTTAATGACGTGCTGGTACTCAGCATCAGTGTACAGCGTTCTGTTTCTGTGAAGGCATTAACTCTGGTCCTGGTTTTCATTGGCTTTCTCTGGACCACTATCAAATACTGTGCGGTGATAATAAAAGTAATTGTGTGCTTCACTTTGAAGTGTTAAAGTTGAGGGTCACTTGGAGAGGCTGATTTTATCTGGCCAATGTGGGGAAGGTTTACGAAACTGGGGCACAGGGCTTTGTCTTCATCTAGCTAATGGGACTCTTCAGAGAGGCTATGTAAATAGAATATATTTATCTGTTCTTGTGATTTATATATTTTCTTAAAGGGCATGATTTACATTCCGGTTCTCTATCTCTGCTTATGTTGCTTTCTGAGAAATGCAAAACCCGTGGGGAGAAAGAACCATATTCCAGGATCTGGCTTTTGGGAGACTTTCAAATGTAAGTTCCATTAGCATCGTTGGAGGCGAGGCACCACCATCCTTCCAACGCAGCCAAATGCCTGGAGGGTAATGGATTATCTTCCTCTCAGCAGACTCCATGGGAGATACTCTCCATGGTTTATGCATTCTGGCTGGAAAACATTCCCTGCAGACACGAGGGGAGAATTCTTCCTGTGTTCTCCAGCAGAGGTCCGCTGGGAATAAATTTGGCTCACAAAGTGTAAACCCCATGTACTGTAAAGAGAAGATCAAGGGCAGCGTTGGCACTAAGTGCTTGTTCAAAAGGTTCCAACTGTTCTAAGTTTTCAAAATCAGAGAGTGAGTTCTTGTTGCTTTAGCCTTAGGGAATACTTGAAGAAGGTGTCTTTAAACATCCCCTCAAAATGCCCAGATTTTAGCAGGAGGAAAATGGGAACAAAGCTATTGGTTTCACTTTTGGATAAGAAAATGGAAAGGCTGGGGGTAGGGGGTGGGGCCACAACATTCTCCAGAGCAGACTTCCATGTTTCTCTGTACAGAAAAGTCATTTTCAAATCGAAAGCCAAACAATGGGTGACCAAAAAAATCATTGGATAGCTCAAAAATATTTGCTTGACGCCTACTTAGTATTAGAGTTTAGTGTCTGTAACACCTTTTGCGATGAAGGGAAGGGTAAGCTTAGTAAATGAGTAACACGCTTTTGCAAAATCAGCAAGAAAATCTTTGACTACAATCCAAAGAAACAAAGGAGCTTTCCAAAACAAAAAAAATCACTGGGGTGGAGTTGTTTCTGTCTCCTAAATCTTAGATCAGAAATATTAGATTGATACCATGACCCAGTGTACATTCAACCCATGCAACTTTATCGCGTAATATTTTTCTGGTTGTTCTACAGAGCTTAAAGGACAAAGGTCAGCAAACACTTAAATTACTGGTCACATTAAGCGTTTGTTTTGTGATCCTTAAGGCTCCAGGGAGGCCTACGATTTTGAGCTTGAGTTGATAAAAGGCAGATTCAAGGAATTATTTATTTTGCTCTGAGCTTCTGCATTAATTGAATGGATTCATTTGGTGCCATTTTCATTCCCTTTCCAATTTTGGTCATGAAAATTAAGAATCATAATTCTAATATCTCACACAGCCTGTGAGTAATGGCAGAATGCTTTATTGCTTTGACATTTCTAGTTTTCTGAGTTTTGATTTGCTGAGTTCTTTCCTCCTTTTTTCCTGCAGTTTACTTATTATGATTATTAATGAGGAAGCAGAAAAACGGCCCTTCAGTCAAACTTTAGGGAATAGGACATAATAATAAATGGTCTCTGTCTGGGATCTAACATTTGCCCCTCAATACAGTAATTATTAGGTTGCCTGATGATGTGCTGAATTTTACAAGGCCCTTATTAGGGAAAGAAAAAGAACATAATAAATCCACTAATGTGGGTAATGACTGGTGTGGAAATTGAAAATGTTTCAAAATTAACCCACTCCTTTTTTCCATCTTCTAAATGCCCCCTGGGTCTTAATATTATTCATCATACAAGTATACTTGCTTTTATCTCATTTCAACCCGTTCTGCATTGCCAAGAAGCTCCAGAATTACTTGCTATTAAGTGCTATCTGGCCTTCCTCGGGCAGTGCCAACAAATTAAACAGAATATGAGGGAAATAAATATAACAAACCTACGTTAGTAGACTGATTCACCAAGTGGACTGTAAGGCCTTTGCATTTTACTCTTTGTTAGTTCCCCAGCTCTCGAAGCAACTCTGGAGCTGGGAGGCCTCCACTAAGCAGAAGCTCTTGGTATTACCACGAGGGGCTCAGCCATGGCTGCTGTGTTTCGTTCTCTCTCTTTGGGCTTTCCCACTTCTCTGTGACAAAAGGCAATCTTACATGAAGTATAGGACTTCCTGTGTGCCTTTTGAAGAAGCCAGAAGGCAATGAATGAAGGGGGCAGAGTGCAGACCGGGGCAAGGAGAGTATAAAGGAATATTTTCTATTCCAAAGCTTAAAGACTTATCGGAGACCTCAGTCTTCACTGTTTGCGACACTGTTCTCTAACTTCCAGGCAATATAAAATGCTGCATTTATAAAATACGTTTCAAAAATAAATTCCATGCCTTTTCAAAATATACTCATTTGTAGAGGGTAAAATTGGAAAACCAAAATGTGATTGAAAAAGGATCTTAATTTCTATCCAAATCTCTCCTTCTATACCATCTAATGGTGCTAATTTTTTGAAAAGTTGACTTGAAGTAAGGATGACATAGTGGGAAAAATAGCAAACTCAGCCAGGAGCGAGTGCAAGCTCTATATAACAAAATAAAAAATAAAAACCAGGGTTTCAAATGACTAGAGAAAATATGCCTACTCAACAAATGGTGTGGAGATAATTGACGCGCCATTTAGAAAACAATAAAGTTAGACTTCCACTTGACAAACGCACTTGAACAGATTGCAGATGGTTTAGAATTTTAAATGCAGAAAAAAAAAATAACCTGAAGTTGATATAGGAATCTTATGTTTTTACTCATCTTGAGGCAGATGACTCATCAAGATACAAAATTCAGATCTGTAATTAAAACAAAAAATTGTATGTGATACATGTATAACAACATTTAAAATCATGCCACAAACTGGGAGGAAAGAGTTGTGTGATGTCTACTGGACAAAGATGAATATTCAGAATTTGCAAACCATGTCTGTTAATAATAAGTTATTAAGAAGTCCCCAGAATAGTAGACAAGGAAACGAATAGTGTATTTACCTTGGGAATACTATAAATGGCCGATAAACTTAAGAATGTTAAGGCTCATTTCATTAGTAATGAAATAAAATTATGAAATATCAAAACTCATTTTATCAGTGGTAAGAATTAAGGTCAATTAAGGTTTATAGGTCAGGAATTGGTAAATATGTAGAAAATGATACTGATGAAGGCTTTTTGGAAAGCAGTTTGACAATAACTGTCAAAATTTGAAGTTCATTATGTGTTTTGACATTCCTCCTCTAGTAATCTAGCTTAGTGAGATACACATGCACAAAGATGTGTGTGCACAGCCGTGCAAGGCTGTTCACAGAGTGGTCAAGTGAGTGGAAAAAGTTGGTGTGTTAGTTTGCTAGGGCTTCCATAAGAAATACCCACACTGGTGGCTTAAATACCCGAAGTTCATTGTCTCACAGTTCTAGAGGCTAAAAGTCCTAGATCAAGGTGTTGGCCTGGTTGGTTTCACTCAGGTCTCTGCCCTTGGCTTGTAGATGGACACCTTCTCTGTTTTTACGTGGTCTTTCATGCATGTGTATATGTGTGTGTGTGTGTGAGAGAGAGAGAGAGAGAGAGAGAGAGAGAATCTTTTCTTGTGAGTTCAGAAGTCATATTGGATTGGCTGCCCACCCTAATAACCTTAATTACCTCTTAAAGACCGTATATCCAAATTAGGCCACATTTTGAGGTATTGGGAGTTGGAATTTCAACATATAAATTGTAGGGGGACAAAATTCAGCCTGTAACAATTGGAAACATCCTAAATGCAAAATAGGAGGTGGCTGTGGTACATTCAGGCTACACAATTCTATATAGTCATTATGAAGCAGACCCATGAAAGATTTTCAAAATGTTATTCCATGAAAAAAGAGTCCCAGTGTGCAAGTGTATTGTATGATTTCATTGAAGTAAATAGAGAAGGAGGAGAAATTGATATAAACACATTAATATATATTTTGAGAAAGAGACAGAGAGAGAAAGGTGGGGGCGAATTGGAAGGACATACACTGAACTGTTGGGAGTGGCTGCTTTGGGGAAGAGGCAGCAATGGGGCTGTCAGGAGGGAAGGGGAGCAGATAAATGGTGAATTTTATATTTTGCTTTGTACACATCTATATGCTTAAATGTTCCACAAAGGGAATAAAATTTTGTTATTTAAATAGCCCCCCCAAATGACTTCTAGGTATGCACAAGAGGAAATTTTGAGTTTTGGATTCAGTGAAAGAACACGTATACTTTAACACTACCGGGCATTTTCAAAACTTCACTCTCTACAAAATTGAGAGTGACTCTAATCTGGTTTGGTTTGCTTTCTGCTGTTTGCTTTCACGTGGGATGTGGCTCAGTGCTCTGATGAACTGGCAGTGTGATGTTAAAGTCTAAAATGCAAAGGGAGAACCAGAGAAGGCACCTGTGAACGTTTTGTAGGAGGCACAGCTCTTGGAAAGGAGGTAGGGAAGAGGGCGAGCTTGCTAGTGGGGCAGGGCTGTGGGGAGAAAGGGGCAAATGCTATCTTTCTGGTTGTCTTCCATCTGCCCCCAGGAGCTGTCAATGAGGGGATTGGGAGCAGCAGCTGCCTCTGAGCTAAATCGCCAGAATTGGCTGGAGATTAAGTCCCACCTGTTGGGAAGCTCTGAACTAGAGCGTGGCAGAAAATTACACTGGTGAACCAGGAACCACAGGGTAGCAAAACTTCAATCCCTATCCTCCATGGCCTAAATGTGTGCCCTCAAAAACCTTAGTGCTTATGGTACATTCATTATTGTTATCACACACACCCCACAGTTTTAAGTAAGAGCAAAAAATAAATGATTGGTTTAAGTGAGCGTGGCTTTGAAGTATCACTTAACCGCTGGGATTTACATTTTTCTAATTCCAAAGACTTTTCTTCCCACAGAAATTACTACAGAAAGAGTAGAGTTGGGAAGGAACATTCCGAGTGTCCTAACATGATCTTGGGAGATAAGACAAACCAATTTGCAACCCAATATTGTAAAAGCTACATTAAGGGGGATAAATGTGTCGGGATTGTGGAACTTTCAAGAAAAAGTAGGCTTTGAACTGTGACTTCTGGGGAAATGGGGGAGGTGTCCAAGAGTTGTGATAAAATAATCAGGGAGAGGTTGTTCTTGGTAGAGGAAAGCTGAGACAAAGGCTTGGGTACTAAGTGTGGCCCAGAGTGCCAAAGGGTGTTTACTGGGAAGAAGTGGGGCTGTTGATGGGACATGTTTTGGTCCTTCTGGGCTTAGGCCAATTTCCTAATATTTCTGTCCCCTTTCTTCTGTATGAAAGTATCGCACATAGTACTGCCTCCCCCCACCCCTTAAGAGCATCATAAGAATGAATGAACGTATAAATTGTAGGGGGACAAATTATATGTTCTCTAAGGTCCTGTGAAATATTAGCACCCTTCTTGACACTTACCACTGCTTTCACTTCCAGGTTACTATTAGAACTTTTCTTCATTTCATGGAGCAACAGCCCTCCGGTCACCACCTCTACAGAATCACAAGGAGAAAACTCAGCTCCCTCATTGCTGTGATGGAGGCTGGCTGGGAGGAGGGGCTGCAGCCTAAGAGGAGGGGCTTTGGAAAAGAACAACCAGGTTTCCCTTTGTTCTTTCTCTCTTTGTTACTTCTCTCAAAATAAAAGCAATGGAAATAAAAAGATGCCTAAAACATAAAGGTCTCCTGAGTAAATTACATGTTATATTCCAAAGCCCAATCATATTCTGTGAGAATGGCTTAGGGTTAAGGTCTCATTCACTATTCCTCAGCATTCACATACGGTCGGATCAACGTGTATGGAGCAGAGCCTTGATTTTAATCATGTTTAACTAATAAACAAATACCACTAGAGTATTAATAAGATACATCTCATCCCGAGCCCTCTTTCAGTCTTTTCAAAAATGTTTCATTTATTAAAGTGTAATGTGCATATTGTACAGTGCACAGATCTTAAGAGTAAACTCAGTGGAACTTTGACAGAGTGAATATACTCATGTAACCACCTCTCACATCAAGATACAGACAATTTCCATAGCCCAAGAAGTCTTGTTCATGTTCTCTTCTAGTCATTGCACTTTGGCTGAAGCTAGCCTTGAATTTGATTTCTATTATGATTAGTTTTGCCTGATTTAGAATCTCCTATAAATTTCCCATACACTAATGGTCTCTTGCGTCTGGTTCCTTCATTCAGCAGTATGTGTCTGAGAGTCATTGGTGTTGCTATGTGAGGCCATGGTTCACTGTCTCTACTTATTCTTTACCGTTCCACCGTGCAACTATACAAAAGCCAATATATTAGTCTGCTCTAATATTGATATGCATTTAGGGTTATTTCCACTTTTAGAACCAGACTGTTATAACCTGTCACGTACATGTCTTTTGATGAATATATATACATATTTCTGTTGGGTATAAATGTAGGAGTGGAATTGCTGGGCCATATGGCATGTGTATTTAAGCTTTAGTAGATACTGCCAAAAGATTTCCCAAAGCCATTGTTCCTATCTGTACTTCCACCCACAGAATACGAGAATTCGGTATTCTTGGTAACATGAGATATTATCAGCTTATTTTTCAAAAAATAACTCTAGGCATACAGCATCTTCTTGGGGCTTTAACTTGTATTTCTCTCATGGCTAATGATGTTGGGAACCTTTTGATGTGTTTCTTGGCCATCTGGATATTTTCTTTTGGGGTTTGGGCCACAATCCCACAAGATACAATCCCAAATACCATAATCCTGAATGTTGAATTCCTGAAAGATCAAAATTCCTGAAGCTTAAAATTCCCTGAATCACAATCCAAAAATTATAAAATTATCTTTACATTTTTTTAAAGGAGAGATTTGAGAAGCATGAAAAGTAGAATACTTAGAGTACTTCTCCGGCCACTTTACATAATCAAATAGGTAACGATGCCATGTGCATATAATTTGCAAACATAAACCCTCACAATGACAGTCAAGTGGTTATAAGTTATGAGCAGATGAACCACAATTATAAAGAGATAGGTCAACACTCAAACTGGTCAAGCTTACTTCATTTTACTACAATTCACTTTTTTATTGGGATCCACAGATATTGTACTTTTACAAATTGAAGGATTGTAGTGATCCATGTTCAGCAAGCCCAATAGCACACGTCTACTTTGTGTCCCTGTGTCCCGTTTTGGTAATGCTCACAATATTTCCAACTTTTCATTATGATGATATCTGTCATGGTGATCTGCAATCAGTGATTTTTTTTTGTTACTATTGTCATTGCTTTAGGGCACAACAAACTGCATCCCTATAGGACAGAGAACATAATTGATAAATATCAGGTGTGTCTTGACTGTTGCACTGACTGCCATTCTCCTGTCTGTCTCTCCCTCTGCTCAGGCCTCCCTGATCTCTGGGACTCAACAATACTGAAATTAGGACAATTAGTGTTATGCTGCAATGACCTCTAAGTGTTCTAGTGGAAAGAAGAATTGCACGTTTCTTACTTACAATCAAAAGCTAGAAATGTTGGAGAAGGAGAGGCAGGAGAATTGCCTGAGGTGCCTGATCACTAGCCAGACCCTGTCTCTACAAAAAAAAAAAAAAAAAAAGGAAAAGAAAAATCAGCCAGGTGTGGTGTCTGGCACCTGTAGTCCCAGCTACTTCAGACACTGAATCAGGAAGATCGCTTGAGCCCAGAAGTTTGAGGTTGCTGTGAGCTATGATGATGCCACTGCACTCTAGCCTGACTCTAGTCTAGAGGCAGACTCTGTCTTAAAAAAAAAAAAAAAAAAAAAAAAGCTAGAAATGATTAAGCTTAATGGGAAGGCATGTGGAAAGCTGAGATAGGCTGAAAGCTAGACCTCTTGTGCCAAACACTTAGACAAGTTGTAAACGCAAAGGAAAAGTTCTTGAAGGAAATTAAAAGTGCCACTCCAGTGAACATACCAATAATAAGAAAGCAAAACAGACTTATTGCTGAAATGGAGAAAGTGTGAGTGGTCTGGAGAGAAGATCAAACCAGCCACAATGTTCCTCTAAACCAAAGCCTAATCCAGGCAAGCCTCTAACTCTCTTTTATTTCTATGAAGGTTGAAAGAGGTAAGGAAACTGCAGAAACAAAAATTTGAAGCTAGCAGAGGATTTTTGCATGTTAATTTTATATCCTGTAACTTTACTAAATTCATTTATTAGATGGAACAGGTTTTTGGTGGAGTCTTCATAATTTTCTACATTTAGGATCATTTCGTCTACAAATAAAGGTAATTTAAATCCTTCTGATTAGAAAAACATTAATTTTTTTCCTTGTCTAATTACTCTTTTCAATTTTAATCGATATATAATAATTGTACATAGTTAAGGGGTACATGTGATGCTTTGTTCCATACAAAGTGAAACATTCAAATTGGGGTAATTAGGATATTCAGAACCTTAAGTATTTATCATTTCTTTGTATTGAAACATTTAAATCTTTTTTTCTGGCTATTTTGAAACATACAATAAATTGTTGTTGATTATAGTCACCTGACTGTGCTTTTGAATACCAAACCTTATTCCTTATGTACGGGGTGGCTGCAAAGTTTTTGTGCAATTTAAACAGAACTATTTGTATAACTGCATTTTTCTACCCATTACCCAAATTCTCTTCATTCTCCCCTCCCACTACCTTTCCCGCATTCTTGTAACCATCATTCTACTCTCTACCTTCATGAGATCAACCTTTCTCAGCTCCCACATGGGAATGGAAACATGCGATAATTGTTTTTCTGTGCCCAGTCTATTTCACTTTAAAAAATAACATCCAGTCCAGTTTATTGAGAGCTTTTATCACAAAGGATGTTGAATTTTATCAAATACTGTTTCAGCTGAGACTGGTAAGAGAAATAGTCATTTCAGACTTCCTTCCTCTAAGCTGGCAAAACACCATGCACAGAGAGCTAACTCCCTTAGACCCATGATTATGAAAGTAACAGGAAGGAATTGGCATGAGTTCCCTCTCCCCATCTGTGGAGGGATTTTCAGAGGAAGCTTACTCTGATCCCGTCCCAGAGGTACAATGAGAGTAACAGGAGCACTGAGCCATTTGGGGTAAACTGGAGAAAATGAGTGAGCCGCTGATGACAGTGAATGGCACACAGATACTTGTGGCTACTCTGCACTCCAATCAGCAAAAACAACACACTGAAGAGATCTATTATGTTGAGGAATGTTTCTTCTACACTGAAACTATTAAGAGTTTCTATCAAAGGGCTATAGACCTTTGTTGAATGCTTTGTCTGCGTTAATGAGATGACCATGTGGTTTTTGTTCTTCAGTCTATTAACGTGATATAACACATTGATTAATTAGCATAGATCAAACCAACCTTGCATGCAAGGAATAAATCCCATTTGTTTTATTCAACAAATATTTTGATGTGTTGTTGAATTTGGTTTGCTAATTTTATTGGGGATTTTTGCATCAGCGTTCCTCAGTTCCTCAGAGATACTGGCTTGTAGTCTTGTGTCTTTGTCTGGCTTAGATGTTAAAGTGATTCTGGATTTATAAAATGTATTAGAAAATATTTCCTCTATCTTGAGTTTTTTTTTTTTTTTTTTGAGACAGAGCCTCAAGCTGTCTCCTTGGGTAGAGTGCCATGGCTTCACTGCTCACAGCAACCTCCAATTCCTGGACTCAAGCGAGTCTCCTGCCTCAGCCTCCCAAGTAGCTGGGACCACAGGCGCCCGCCACAACACCCGGCTATTTTTTTGGTTGCAGCCATTATTGTTGTTTGGCGGGTCCGGGCTGGATTCGAACCCGCCACCTTAGGTGTATGTGGCTGGCACCTTAGCCGCTTGAGCCACAGGCGCCTAGCCTATCTTGGTATTTTTATTGGGAGATTTTAAATTACTATTTTAGTCTCTTTGTTAATTATTTGTCTATTCAGGCTTTCTATTTCTTCTTGAAAAAACTTTGGTATTTTTCCAGGAATTTATTCATTTTCTCTACATTATGAAATTTGTTAGTATATAATTATTCAAAATAGTCTTTTATGTTTCTTTTCATTTTTGAGGTATCTGTCATAATGTGTCCACTTTTACTTCTGATCTTATATTATTTGAATCTTCTTTCTTTTTTCACAGTGTAGCTAAGGATATGTCAATTTTTCTATTTCAAGAAACCCCTGACTCTTAATTTAATTGTTTTTTTTTAATATTCCCTAGTTGACTTATTTCTTTTCTGATCTTTATTATTTCCTTTTTTTTCTGTTTAGTTTGTTCATTCTCTATTTCTCTGAGGCATAATGCCAGGCTATTTACTTAGGATCTTTCTTCTTTTTTAATGTAAGTATTTATTGCTATAAACTACCCTCCTAGAATTGCTTTCATTCCATCTCATAGGTGTTGGTATGTTGTTTTACTTATGTCATTTGTCTCAAGAAATGTTTTCATTTCATTTTCTATTTCTTCTTTGACCCATTGGTTATTCAAGAGAATGATTTTTTCCAAAGATTTTTTCCAAAATTTCTTCCTGTTATTGATTTTTAGTTTTATGCCATTGTGGTTGGAAATAATACTTGATATAATTATGATGTTCTTAAATTTGTTAAGATTTGTTTTGTGCATACCATACAGTCTGTCCTGGAAAATGTTCCATGTGCTCTAGAGAAGAATATGTGGTCTGCTGCTATTGGATAGGAAGCTCTGTATGTATTTATGTGTTTCATTTTATCTAAACTGCAGCTCAATTATAGTATTTATTTCCTGATTTTATGCTTTCTCAATCTGTCCTTTGTTCAAAGAGGGATATTGAAGTTCCCTCCTGTTCTCATATAGCTGTTTCTCCCTTCATGTCCATTAATATTATTAATTGTATATATGTTTGTAATTATTATCTCCTTGTGATGAATTTAGCCCTTTATAATTAAATAATGACTTTCTTGACCTCTTGTAACAGTTTTTGAAGTTTATTTTAGCTTATATAAGGGTGGTCACCCCTACTCTCTTTGGTTACCAGTGCATGAAGTACCTCCTTTCATCCCTTTGCTTTCAGTCAGAAGAGGTGTGCTAAAGGTTTGGGCTTAAGGTTTCCCAAACACCTGCAGTTCAAGAACAGAGCTGAGAAGGCCCAGTGGTGACTTAGGCCCTGGGGGATGAGGCACTGCACAGTGGTGGTCTGGACACTAAGATAGTGGGATATGCAAGTACCTCAGACTCTGTTAGGCAGGCATAGCAGCATCAAGGACCCTGAGGTGGCTGAGCACAGCAGTTGCTTGGGCCTTATCCAGTGGAGAACAGCAAAGCAATGACTCCACTTTCTGGGAAGGGGGATGTCTCAGCAGCTCAGACCCTAGGGGCCTAGTTTCTGGGAAGCAGGGGACTACAATTATTCAGCCTGTAGGGCAGGGTATCTCAGCTCAGCCAACATCCCATTCCTTGGGTCACAGAGTACCACACTAGCCCAGTCCTGGGATGCAGAGCTGCTCACTTGGGTCAAGGCACTGACTCCTTGGGAGGCAGGAGGCATTTAACTCAGGAAGCATTACTGTTCTGCCTGACTAAGACACTGTTCTCCTGGGAGTCCAGACACTGCTTTAGCTCCTCACCCAGGGGCAGGGTGTAGTCATAACTGAGAAGGGCAGACAGAGCAGCTCTGTTCAGCGTGGCCCCACAGGGTAGCAGCAGACCAACTTGGGGATGGTGGCTGGCCAGGCAGGAGTGGTTCAGTGTTGACAAAGCCTGGAGAGAAAGGGGACCATGGCTATTTGCTCCATACAGGACATGCTCCAGCAGTGGCCCCAGGTCCAAAATGGTGCAACATATCTGAGAGATCCATGGAGGGTGGGGAACAGTGTTGGCTCCTTCCCTGGGGAAGCAGTGCAGCTACGTGGACTCCAGGCAGCCCCCTTGGGAGTGAGAGTGGGGACTTAGCATCTGTGAGTATTCAGGGGTCTCTAGTGGTGAGGAACCATGGGTGCTCAAGGGGTGGTGAGGGTAGCTGGGGTCCTTTGATGACCTTTCCCTCCAGGGAGAAGTCCTTCCTACTTCCAAGCTGATACCAAGGAGGGAAGGAGGTAGCAGAGGCAAAAGTGTTTCCTTCTGCATTTGTGTGGCTGTCCTGGGTCTATGTTATCTACAGGGTTTCTGCTACTCACTTGATCTGATTTGTTATTTTCATCAAAATGTGGTTGTTTGTCTGCTGTTTTAACTGACTTTGTGAGGGGGACGAGTGCTAGGAGCTTCCAGTCAGCAATCTTGCTCATACCAATTTCGCTGCCTCCCCCATTTAATTCTTTTAAAAATATATTCCATTTTTAATAAGCATGTTAATAATAATAGACATTTTAGTGTCTGCCTGATAACTTCAATATCAAGATCCCCATGAACTGGAGAAAATTCTCCTAAGTATCTCAAGAATGGAAAATCAAGCATCCACGTACTCAATACTAAGTTGAAACTAGTAGATGAATAACTATAGGCCCACATGAGAGAAAAATACAATTAAATTGAAGAAGGGGGAAAGGGAGATTTGGTAAGTTCCACCTCACAGGTACAATGTACAGGTATATAAGATACTTCTGGGTGAAGGACTCAACTGCAACTCAGATGCTACCTTAGAAACACAATCATTTAGCCTGATAATATGTACTGTCACATTAACCATCCCCCCACAAAAGATTCCTTTGAGTATATTTTTGCTTTATTTTCTTAGTTTTCAATCATTTGTTTCAATTTTCCTGGCAGACTTATTAATTTTTTTAACTTCCTGCTTATAACTACTTACAAAAAAGGATTAAAGATGGAGAGTTCCTTTCAGAAGTTCTTTTGTATGGAAGAGTTGTACCCTCTCCCAATTTATTTATTGTTATTTATTTATAGCACTTGTGGAAGTTTATTTTATGCCATGGGTTATGTAACCCAATAGTATCGTCATTCATTTTATCATTCCAATCCTTCCAGCTTTGGCCACGAGGAGCTCCTTTAAGCTGGCGCCCGTGCCCTTTTGACAAGACCCAGCACTTCCTCAGTGCTTCCCTATTTTCTGCCACCACAAATGCTCCAGGCTCAGCTTGCCTTTTCCCTGCCCCAACTCTGACATCAATCACTCCCTTCTTCAACAAGCTCTGGCTGCTTTTATAAAAGAAAAGACTTTAGAAACCCAGCACTGAGTGCTGGACAGACTTGTTCCACCCGGGCTCTCTCAGCAAATGGAGGTAGGAAGAGTCTCTGTGTGCACTTCATGTACACAAACATTCACCTGATTTCTCCATCTATCTGGATATCCCCTGAAAGCATGAATCCATATTGAAACCCCGGATTCGAATCCAGCACCCAGACTTGCACTCTCATTAGAAGGCCAGTGTTCATTTTACTTATTCGTACAGTCCTAGTAAACACACAGACCAGTTTCAGAATTGTCTTTGAACAAGTCAAAAATCTCGTTTTCCAAAGTTACTGAGGTTTGTTCTTCTCTCTCTTCTTTCCTTCCTTGTGGTTGGGTTACATGTTTGTCATACAAGTTAACTTGTTATCGTTTGTTCTTGGTCTTGGGTTCTCCTTACCACCTGGTTGGTTTGAATTGGTGTTTATATTTTGGATATGTGTCCAGGAATGAGAACTGTTATGGGGATAGATAAGGACCACCAACTCAAATTAGAATTTCAAAAAGGAATCTTTTATTAACTGCGGGGCTGTTTCAGCAAAGTCTGATGCAGACTAAGTGAGAGAGCATTGAGGGGGCTGAAGTTGGGGTTTTTCTAGTCTGAAAGTTGACAAGGGGCCAAACAGGTGGGCTGAAAGTTAGCAATTAGAAGCAAAAAGAAAGTTGGCAAAAGAAGCAAAAAGCTAGCATGGGGTCACAATGACCTCTTTTACAGAAGAGAACCTTGCAATTTAGCGGTTTAGCCAATAGGTAACAAAGGGCGGTTAGATAACAATAAGGTAATATAATGCAGATCGAGCATCTAATGGATAAGTAAAACAATTTGTTACAGCACTTAGTTGGTTAACTTTCATCATAACAGTACTTGGCCCATTCATTCTTACCTTGTCCTGTTCCGGCCCAATCTGAACCGATCTAAGAGTAATGGTGACTGTCATCATTCCAGAGCTATGATATTCTTATCTTTTTGTCCTTTCATCTTTTATCCTACACAGCCCCTTGAGGCACATTGGCAGGTGGTATCTATCTTATGGGTGTGATGAGGCAGCTGGAACCTATGAAGCTGCTGGAGCCCATGTCAGAACTACACACAAAAAAATGCACCTTCCATGTTGCCCCAGCCTCCCCCATTCGTTTCTTCCATCCCTCCCTGTAAGGGTAAATAGCTATGCTAAAAGCACAGCGTGATGGCAGCCTCTCCCAGATCCTGTCGACCTAAGAATATCTCAACCCCGGAGAAAAACAACTGGTTCCGCATTCTATTATAATTTACCCATAAACAAACCATTT